>JBAMNC010000071.1:567500-742462 GCA_037902135.1 Cetoscarus ocellatus | reverse complement strand
TGAATGAAAAATGCTGAAGTGATTTCTCATAGTCATACCCTATTTTAGTCCAGTTTGACAACATGAGCTCATGATTTACAAATCTGTATCAAACAGGTTACGTGGGTATTTCTGGTCATCCAGCTCCCACAGCAGTTTCTCCAGCTTACATTCAGACCTGCTGACTCTCCATCTAAAGTAGTTTTTTGTACATGTGTACTCCAGTACATACAGGTATTCCAGAGTATCCAAAGTAAACAGCTGTTACATTCACTCCAACAGTTGTCCAATTATGCCTGCAGACTGTAGCTGGCCATGCACTGAAGTGCCAAAACAAAGCAGCCTGGTAGTGGTCATCCTATGCTGTTCTTGCAGCCTTTTAACTAAAAAACTTTAAAATTATGCAGAAAAGGTCTTAAATGCAGCCTTATAACAGCTTTGGCTTATGTGCCGACAGTTTCGGTACAGGCGCAGACCTGATCTCCCTCGCTGTGGCTAATGCTGCTAGTGCTATGAACCTCCTACAACCCCTCTTTAGAAATCCCCACTATCCCTTTAAACACCTCAGGGCCTACAGTAAATTGAGGGGTTGAAAGCAAGGATGCAGCACTGGTGCAGGGCAGAGGCTGGCAGAGCTAGATCAGAGGAAGAGAGAGGACGTCTTGACAAACAATTGAGAATGTTTGTCATGTGATATTAACACGTCATGTGTGACAAATCATCTGTCTTGTGCACTGTTAACATGAGACCCACTGGGGTGTCCTTGATTTTTTGAGCCAGCTTCATGATGAAACCAGAAAAACTTGCATTTTTTGTGCCTTCATTGACTTCATTTTAACACCAGAGACGTTCACTTGGTGACATCAGAAGGACTACATTAAGTATGTTTGAGCCAAGACAAATATACCTTCACTGATAATACCAGAGCTGACCAGGTCCAACTCTGACATCAGTCTTACCGTAGTTACTTCCGATCACTGCTTTGTCCAGTTTGGTGATGATGTCCTCCTTCACACCGTGGAGCTGAAACACACACTCGTACTTCCCCCAGTCTTCAGGTTTTACTGCTGAAATGTTCAGGTCAACACTCATCTGGAAGGTCTCATCGTGGTTGGGTAGGATCTCTCCATGGTCCACATCTTCATGAAGCTCCTCTCAATCTTTCCTCCAGAACATCACAGCTCTGTCAGGGTAGAAACCTGTGGCGAAGCAGCTGACTGAAGAGGAGGGAGACTTCTGGAGAGACACTGATGTATTCCCTAAAAAAGGTAAACAGAGTTGAGGAGTCTGCAGAGAAACATGACACAATATGTTCTTATACTGTATGTTGTTATGTACTCTTTCGAATAATTTTGAAAGGCATAAAAGCAGGAATGTCTTAAAACTTAAAACTAAGAGTCTGCACAGGAACATGACACAATATGTTCTTATATGTTGTTGTGTACTCCTCTGAATCATTTGAAAAGCATAAAAACAGGAATGTCCTTTTACTGTTGAAAAACATTGGATCAGGGCCAATGTCAGTGTTTTTTAATTGGTCGGGGATTGAAATTAACACTGATCATCTCACCCCAATTGTTTTCTTCTGAAGCAGATGAGAGAAGGGGCTTCCCTGACAGGCATCCCTCTTATGAGTCTATAAGTGGCAAAACTCTATCCATTCAGTGGTTGACAGCAGGCGCCAGAAGGGTGAGGAAGAGGAGAAAATTCTAGGGGCCCATGATTGACCGGGGCCCATAGAGGCCCCTAATACAATTATAATACTGACAAACATTTATTGCACTCAGTAATAAACTTAGAGTTACACATATATTTTATATACAATTTATTGGTAACACTAAATTTATATGTTTTGCAAAACATTTCTCAACCCCCACCCCCCCAACCCCACCTGCTCCTCAGACAGCCTACAGAGCGCTAACTTTCACAGACAGTGAGTGAGGCAGAGACGCAGGATGCCTCAAAAATCACGGAGCAAGAAACAAAAAGAAAAAAAAGGCTCAGACGGGAGAAGGAAGCAAGGAGTTGACAGTATGTCACCCAGTTCTTCCATAGGCAAGGTGGGTCTGTTAGTGGTTCATGTGACGGAAAGTTCTGGAACAAAGCCTGTTGTCTGTTCCTAACTTTGTCCATATTTTTATGGACTAGCTCACCTTTTCTCCCCATATTAGCTCATATTTCTGAAGAAAACTCTGGACATTTCATTGTTGTTTTAGTTAAAAGATCAATGCAGGCAAACGTTTAGCAAGCTGCTATGCCCATAGCCAATCATCCCCCCCCACAGACATGTCAAGAGGAGCAGCAGCTGCAGCAGCTGTCTGTCAGTCCCTCCACCGCCCCACTGAACGAGCCCCAGGTACCCCCTGAGTGAAGGAGGTGAGCAACTGTGTTTTACATGAATCGATTATTATGGAGGAAAAACAGAGAGCAGAAAATCGTCTGAAAAAAAAAAAGCCTATAGTTTGGTCAGTAGTTTGGGACTCTGCTTTGCAGGAGGAACAGAGAATTTGTGGAGCAGACTGGGTTACTGCTCTCAATCCAATCAGAGAAATGTTTACATATTCTGGAAATCAGAAGATTAAATAGCAACAACCATACAGCCTCATACATTTTTTTTTCATCACAAATCTCATGCCATCAACTGTGAGCCTACAGTTTTGGAGATTAAATTAAACCTGCATGTGGGGGCTACATGTTCAAATTACGATATGTCGTAAAAGGCAATTGGCCATTTAGTTTTTGGTGGTGTTTTCTCCACAGATTATAATTGATTTCATTTTAATGGAAGAGGTTATTTGTATTTCAGCTTTGTATTTTCTGGTAAATATTCTAAAGAGAATTTTATGTTCAAGTATTTAAAGAAAGAGATGGGTTTTTGGAATATACAGTATCAGTCTTGCAGCAAATAATTTCTGTTCATGGGGCCCAAAATCCCTGGCAGCACCCCTGGTTGACAGTATCTTTAAGTCACTTTCTTTTATGGTCTAAACTTACTCGTGCTTACTCCTTGGCCAGAGGGAATAAGCAGAAACTATGTAGTGTCAGCCATAATGGTGTGTTATCTTCCTGACGAACACTGACCTGGAATATCTTGCAGTGAAGTGCAGACCGTTTAAACTGGTTAGAGAGTTTTGCTCCATCCTGATCGTGGCCATTTATATTCCACCGCGGGCTAACGCTAAATTAGCATTGGAGGAGCTGTATTGTCTTATCAGCAGACAGATAAATGCTAACCCAGAGGTGGCTGTGATTGTGGCTGGAGACTTTAACCATGTTGAACTTAAAGCAGTACTTCCCAAACTCCATAAAGTCAAACTTTTCAACCAGAGACAATATGCTGACCAACTGGCAGGAGTGTTTCTGGACATTTTCAACCTGTCTCTGCAGCTGGCCACAGTCCCCGTCTGCCTTAAGTCCTCCATCATCATACTGGTGCCTAAAAAGACAGCTGTCCCAGTCGCCCTGACCCCGGGTAATCATGAAGTGCTTTGAGAGGATCGTCCATCAAGGATGTCATCCCTGCTGATCTGGACGACCATCAGTTCGCCTACAGGTGGAACCGATCAACAGAGGATGCAGTCTCCATAGCTCTACACACAGCCCTGTCCCATCTTGAGCATCCTAACACGTATGCCAGGATGCTGTTCATCGACTTCAGCTCAGCTTTTAATACAGTCATCCTGGACAAACTGACGCTGAAGCTTCACGGACTTGGACTGTCGGCTTCTATGTGCCTCTGGATCAGGGACTTCCTCACCAGCAGACCCCAGGTGGTGAGAATTGGGGACCGCACATTGTCCACAATGGTCCTGAACACAGGAACGTCGCAGGGCTGTGTGCTCAGCCTGGCTCTCTTCACACTCCTCATACACGACTGTTCTGCCACTCACCCCACAAACACGAATGTGAAGTCTGCCAATGACACGACTGTGGTGGGTCTCATATCGGACAATGATGAGACCCATTACAGACAGGAGATCCAGCACCTGACAGAATGGTGCTCGGACAACAATACTGTCCTGAATACCAGCAAGACCAAGGAGCTCATTGTGGATTATAGGAGGTCCAGGAAGACAGAGCATGCTCCTATCCTCATACAAGGGGAGGTGGTTGAGCGTGTTCATAACATCAAATTCTTGGGCATCCACATCACATCTGAACTGACTTGGTCAGTGAACACCGGACACCTGGTAAAAAAAAAGCCCAAAAGAGACTCTTTTTTTCTCAGGAAGTTGAAGGGGGCTGGACTCTCTTGTCACCTACTAACAAACTTCTACAGGACCACAATCGAACCCATCCTCTGCCTCGGTGTGACAGTGTGGTACGGGAGCTGCACGGCACAGGACAGGAAGGACCTGGCTAGGGTGGTAAGGACTGCACAAGAGATTGTCGGGGGTCCTCTTCCAGACCTGGACTCCCTTAATGCTGACCGGGTCCAGAGGATGGCCAGATTGCTGCAGATCCCACACATCCTGGACATGGACTTTTTGTACCTCTCCCCTCACGGAAAGGGTACAGAAACATCAGATCCACAACCAAGATACTGAGAGACAGCTTCTTCCCCAAAGCTGTGAAATCAAACCCCACACACACACACACACACACACGCACACCCCCCCCCCCCCCCCCCCACACACACACACACACACACACTCACTTGGACCCCCACCTCCCCCTCCCCGCGCACCGTGGACACTTTGCAAGTTGCACTGTTTGCACTAAAAAAATTTTCACAACGACTGCTGCTGACTGTTTCACTTTCTTTTGTTCTTTCTATTATAATTCTATTCCTATTATTATTCTATTTTTACATTGTGTATTTGAGTGCTGGCTCACTGTGTTTCTTTTATTTTTTGACTACCTCTGCCGGGAGCTACTGCCCGAAATTTCGTTATGTCCCCACATAATGACAATAAAGGATTCTTGATTCTTGATTCTTGTGTTCGATTTGAGCTCTGGAGTCAGGCTGTTCAAGTTGATAATGAGACACATCACTGGGAATGTCCCCTTTGTTTGTAATTTCTACTCAGGAAGTCGGACAATCTTCAGGTACCCCGACGTCACCTGCTCGTAACTGGAACACATTTAAGTGGGATGTGACGTAATTCTCAAGTCTGAGTTCTGAGGTAAATGGAGCGCACCATCATCCCAGTAAAACAAATAAAAGCAACAACAACAAACACGAAGACCACATGCTGGAGATGCATCATAATCCTACCTGTTTGCTGTGTGAAGTTTCTTCTGTACTGTAGATACTTTTCAAGCCAGAGAGGGCACATCTGGGTGTAGAATCTTTTATCGTCTTGTAACCTAGCTTTGTCGGTATCCCAGCTGTATTTAGTCATAAGTGCCTTGGGTGTTTGAGCAGTCCACGTCAGTGTCTGCAGATCCAATGCTATTAAGTCCTCTCCATCGTAACCATACTGGCTAAACCCAGCAACTTCTCCAGTCTCATCATCCCACTCACAACCACTTCTGTGCTGTAAGATGTGTATACCTGAAAGAGACAGAGGACAGGGAAGAGACGCGCATTGAGAGAGACCTCCACATTATGTTTTGAGGATCTTTTAACATTTTACCCTCACATCAGCATAAATCTACCCCAGTGACAAACCATATCCTTTTTCAAGACATTCAAGACATCTGATGAGGGAGCAGCTGAAAGTATGTGTTGGCATGTAAACAGTCCAGTCAGCAAGAACGAAACCAGCCAAAGTTTAGCAGCATCCACTGCAGCACATGGAAACAGCAGTGAATCTGTCACATGGTGTGACGTCCCTCTGAGGAGAGGTTGACACAGAGTACGATGTTTTGGGCCCAAGAAGCAGTTTTCCCTGTCCATTTGTGTGGACATAGGCTGATACTACCTCTAGAGATGGAGCAAATGGGGGTCAACATTCAGTCTCTGTAAAATTCAAATTAGACATCAATACATTAACTCTTCTTGAAAAAGGAGCTTGTGGTGTTGTTCATGTCCACAGTTTTTAAACCTTTCACCATTAGGAGGCACTATGGTTTATGCAGGTTTATCTTTACAGGTGTTTCCAGGTCTGGGCCTGGTCTGGACAAAAAGTTTGGGACAGATATGATCAAGCAAGGCTAAGAAAAACATACACTTCCTGGTTTGTTGAAATTATTTAAATGTGCCTTTTTTATTATAAATTAGGTCTTCCAGCATAAGTCCAAATCCTGGATATCCAATGATTATCAGGGTCCAAGGCCCTTGGATCAGTGAGTCCTAGAGGACCTCTGGAAATGTCACCATGACACTAAGTGGCTGTTTTTGAGTCTCAGAGTGCTGGACATGTGCAACAAGTGAGCCAATTCTGCAAACCCATAAATGATTAAATATTTTGCCAGAACTGATCTATCTGCACATTTTCAGGAGTTTTCATGAATGTTCACGTTGAATTACAATATGATGGAGAAGGCATCGCAAGGGTGTAAATATCATGGCTTGAAAAAGCAGCGAGAATGAGTCTTGCGTAAGTCTCCAGTAAAAAATCAAATCAAATTAATTTATAAAGCTGAATAAAACTACTGCAGGGTTAAAATGTTTGGTAATTAAAATTAAAAGCTCATTATGATCACAAACATACAGTACCTCCAGTTTGGTTGAGGCGTTGCATGATGATATTAATGTTTTCCCTTAAGAAGTGCCGATGGCCCAAACACTCCTGAGTGTACCACTGCTGGTGCTCTGGATTGTCTTCAAGCAGTTTTTTCCCCCAGTCATATTTGGGGTTTACTGTCTTCATGCCGTCACAGTATCCAAAGGAAAATTCATCGACCATAGCAACACCCACAAACTCTGGAAAATCCGGGATGCCATGACTTGCAGTGACTAAATGTTCTAGGGAGTGCTTCACTGTAAGAAAAAAAAAAAAAAATTCATTGTTTTCTTTTTATCAAAGTTTGATGTACCCACGCACCCATTGACTGACCGTCATTCCATATTCTAAACACCTTGTTGAAATAGAGCGTTGCAGGGATGACGTACTTTTGTAAACCAACACTAAAGTTAGCATCATGCTGGTTTCCTCGACTAAAAGCCTGTGTGATATTTTCCTGTGTTTTGGATCATTGCTGATAATAAGGTCTGAATAAAAATTGTTAAACTTACATGTTTGTGTCTTGTTATAATCTGAACAACTAAACCTACTTTCACAGTGTTTTAAGCTTACATGTGATCAATGAGAGTGAAAATTTATTGATAAGCCACTATAGAACTACAACATTGTGGTGGTTCTAATAAATCTATATTCAGAGAGACAAATATGCTGAAGACTGCTAAACAGGTGTTTTCTGAACACTGTTACTGTGAATGTCCTACAGATGCACTGCACTCACTAGTGTGCTGCGCTCACGGTGAATCTCAAGTTGAGTTTGGATGTATGTATGTGTGTGTGTGTGTGTGTGTGTGGGGGGGGGGGGGGGGGGGGGGGGGTGTGTGTGTGTGTGTGTGTGTGTGTGTGTGTGCGTATATTCTTGATCAAAACTTTAAGACCAGTTGAAAAATTGCAAGAATTTACATTTTGCATCGTTGGATCTTAAGAAGGTTCTAAGTAGAGCTTCAAAATGCAAAAAGAAGAAATGGGAGGGAGACAAAAAAGATGGAGTGAGCAACTTATTGAAAACAACTATTAAACTGAAATAGGTTGTTCATCAACCGATCAAAAGTTTAACACCATAGCTCAAAAAAAAACAAACAAACTAAAACAGAAATAAAATGTTCAAAAAAGGACTGGGAAGTCGAGGCGTGGGAATGTTGCTCTAAGTGGTGAAGATAGCTTCATGGAGGGCATCCACTGTCTGGAACTGATGTCCATTTTTGTAAACTTCCTTTGTCCCCCATCCCCAAATGTTCTCAATGTGATTTAGGTCAGGGGAACACGCAGGATGGTCCAAAAGAGTGACGATATTCCTCTGGAAGAAGTCCTTTGTCAGGCGGGCATTGTGAACTGCAACGCTTTCCTGTTGAAAGACCAGTCATTATCACACAGACGAGGGCCTTCAGTCATTACCACACAGACCAGGGCCTTCAGCCATGAGGGATGCCCCCTGCAACATCTCCACATAGCCAGCTGCCGTTTGACGCTCCTGCACAACCTGAAGCTCTGTTGTTCCATTGAAGGAAAAAGCAGCCCAGATCATGATAGCGCCCCCTCCACTGTGCCGTGTAGAAAACATCTCAGGTGGGATCTCCTTGTCATGCCAGTAATGTTGGAAGCCCTCAGGGCCATCAAGGTTAAATTTTTTCTCATCAGAGAATAAAACTGTCTTCCACCTTTCAATGTCCCATGTTTAGTGCTCTTGTGCAAACTCCAAACAGGCAACTTTATGGTGTTGAAGGAGACGAGGCCTTTTGAAGACAGTTTTTTGTTCTTAAAACCCTTCTCTCGCAGATGCCGTCTGATGGTTATTGGACTGCAGTCAGCACCAGTAACAACCTTAATTTGGGCCGAGGATCGTCCTGTGTCTTGACGGACAGCCAATCAGATCCTCCAGCTCAGGGCCGGTGAAATTTTTTTGGGTCTACCACTTGAGGATCTTTTTAGGAAATTTAAAATGACTGTTTTACTGAGTCCAACCTCAGCAGCAATGGCATTCTGAGAGGCCTTGCTTATGCAGCTCAACAATCCTACCACTTTCATAGAGGAAAAGCTTTTATGCCTTTACCATCAGGATTTCATGACAGTGTGAATACCTGACAGAAAATGACATTGAATCCACATTTTATGAAGATTTTGGTTTTTAAAGGGCACATATCATGCTGTTTTCCTTGTCATGATGCCAATCTGGAATGCATTTGGAGTACTTCTGTATGATTTGCAGGTCATGAAGCTCCTTCTTCGCCTCACAATCGCGTTTACAAAAGCCTCTCTCTAGCCACTTTCCAGGCTCTCCCTCAAAACGCTCTGATTCAGACAGAGTACACGTGAGAATCAAGACCACGTGTGCTCTGTCCTCTGATTGGCCAGTTCTGTGAGGGCCGAGCGGAGGCGTGACATACTGAAGTGCATTGTTTACTAGCCCCGGCTGTCCGCAGATCATTGTATTGACTTTGCAGTTAACATTAAACTTTTGTTTGGCCTTTATTACATGATTAAAATGGCAACTTATGAGATTTGCCGATCGATCATGCACATCTCCATGAATACAGAGGAGTTTTTCAGTAGATTACACACAACAGTGAGTCAAACCGCTAACAATAGCTTCCCGTTAGTTTCAGCAGCTGAGGGGGGTGTGCAGACCTTTTCAAAGACATGTTCATCATAATAATTAAAAGATAGGTATTTAAGTAACGTTCTGCTTTTCGAGCAACTGTGTGGTCGTAAGAGAGCCCCACAGGTCTGAATTTACACAACACAGCTGACACTAATGGTAACGCTAACAAGTTTAGCATTGGCTCAACATTACATCATATATTTATTTATGAGTTTAAGTAACAAAGGATGAAACACCATTTGTGAGTTTTGCTGTTTTAGCTACCGTGTGGTCATAAAAGAGCTCTACAAGTCCAAATTTACACAACACAGCTGACGCTAACGCTAATGCTAACTAGCTTAGCATTAGCTCAACATTACATCCTGGCCTTATTTACATTACTTCCTCTGATTACATTACTTACCACTTGTGGTTCCGGGTCTCTGTGGACAGTCTTTATGGAGGGAACTGCTCCTTGTTTGAGCAGCAGTTGAGATGCAAATCCTGCATCAAACTGCCCTCTGGGGTAAAATGATGAGCACACAGAAACAGCTGAGACAGTGGCTGATCAGAGGAAACAAGGGCTGTCCACTGCTTTCTGGTGTCTTCATTCTTTGGAAGTGAAAATAGTTGTGATTTTGATCCACAACCAAAAAAACACAGATGAAGACCCTTCCCAGACATGTCCTCTCTCAAGTATATAGCTCAGGGAAACAACAGAAAACAAACACTGAAACTGCTCTTGACATTGCCGGTCCTGGAGAGGATATAAACGGCTAGCTGCAGCTTGGTGCTTCAGGCATTACCGGGGAGGAGCTGCAGGGAGGAGCTGCTTTCTCAGGCTCGTCCAGTGAGAAGAGACTGAAAATACCTGACGTGAGGTTGCGGGAAATCTCGCGAAGATCTCGCTATGAGACGTTTTCAGGGGCGGAAATCTCGCTCCCGGATATCGGGGACAGGAGCAGATCTCATGTTGTGGGATTTTCTGGAGATGTAGAGTCGGCAATTCAACAAACAACATTATTTGTAGGTATTAAATCTTGTTTCTGCATGATATGTTCCCTTTAGAGGCTGGTCTTCAACTTTTGATCAGCTGATGACCAGCCTATCTCAGTTTAATGGTTGTTTGCAAGAAATTGCTTACTCAATTATTATTATTTATGTCTCAACCCCATTTCTTCTTTTTGCATTTTGAAGCTCTACTTAGAACTTTCTTAATATCCAAGTGCAACTGTAAATTCTTAATTTAAATTATATATATATATTTATTTCTGCATGGCTAATGTCTACAGGTCTGTTTGGATTTTAGTCAGTCCCTCAGATGGACTTTGAAAGAGCTGTAGTTGAGACACACGGTGACTGTAATGGCCCTTTTCCATTAGCCCTACTCTACTCGGCTCGGCTTTCCCCGACTCTACTCTACTCGCTTTGGGCTGCTTTTCCACCAGCCCGGTCCCCTGCCCAGCGGGGGCGGGGTCGCTGTGAAACAGCTGGGCGACACTGTGTTCATGTCATTTTGAGCGCGACACAACAATCAAAACAATGGAGGACTTGGAGGCAATAGTATACTTGCTGCTCGGTCTGTGGCTTTTTGTTACAAAGAGGAAAGCAGAAGAAGGCTGCAGGCGGCGAGAAGAAATACCCTTGAGAAGTACAGGAGAGTTTTGGAAGCTATACAACAGTTTGAAGCCGAGGATGAGAGCAATCGGGCTGCAAAGAAAAGACGTATGAGGGTAAGCTAATGGAAGCTACCGCTAGCTTGTTAGCTAGCTTGTAATGATAAAGTCCCGTGTTTAACATTGTGATGGCAGCAAGTTATTGCCATAAAGTAACAAAGTGTATGTACTGCAGTCCTGTTTTGGGCATCGCGCTCAAGACCCATCGGTGACGACATTCTCTGACCAATCAGTAGCCAGCAGTCGGTCGACGTCACCTTTAGTGTCGACTCAGCTCGCTTAGAACCAGAGCAGAGTAGGTACTAAAACTGGTTTGTTTTAGGAGGTACTGTGCCGGTGGAAACGCAACGCAAACCGGGTAGAGCCGAGTAGAGTAGAGTAGAGTAGGGCCAAGGCGGGCTGGTGGAAAAGGGCCATAAGTCGCAGGCTGTTTTAAAAGATTTTGACATATAAAACTCTCTGTTTGCCTACAGAGAATGTCACAGTCTCCTCTCAAGAGAGCTCTTGTAGTTCTGGTGGAGGTATGGTTATATAAAACTCTGTACAGGTCTGGTTAAATTTTAGCCAGTTCCTCAGATGGACTTTGAAAAAGCTGCAGTTGGGACAATCTAACTGTGAGTGCCATGCTGTTATATAGAGCTGCACCCTTGACATAGGAAACTCTCTGACCAAAGGTGGTTTTCTTAAGGGGAATGTTACAGTCTCCTCTCAAGAGAGCTCTAGTAGTTCTGGTGGAGGTATGGTTATCTGAAACTCAGTTCATGAACTCGCTTAGGGTCAGTTGGGCCTTGTCCATTCAGGACTTTGTATTAAACAAACTTGTTTAACCCTCTACTGCATGACTTTTTAATTTTTGGTGAAAAAAATATTCCACCCTATTTTGGGGGAGCTTTGGGGTCCCTGATAATACATCAATCATAAAATTTGACCACCAAGGCAACATTGCGCGACAAGGGTAATAAAACACCAAGGTTTTCTGTAATAAGTGTTATTATTTGAACAAGCATAAACAAATAAACAACAAATAAACAATGTACACATTTCACAGCAAGACAAAAACAACAAAATACATCACCATTTTGATTTAATTGATCTTTTTGTCAAAATGATGACCATTAAGCCCTCAACTTTCTCACACACCAGACTCAGGGATCTGTCTTACTTATTCAGTGTGGAACCTCAGACATTGCACTTTCGGCACATTGCTTTTGGTGTACCATTGCACCCTGGCACCCTGCATCGTCCCTTGTTCCCAAGTCATGATGAGCCAGTGGGCTGTTTGATTCAGGCAGACATCTGGGACTGGAATGGGAGCTGTGGGTCCTTTACTCCTCTTCTCCTCATATGCACTAGCAATGGACAAGCTGGGGACAACCTCTCTTCTTTTTCAGGCTCGTCCCACTCATGCAGAGGCCCTTTGCAATGTACATGATTTGAAGATGTAGAGCCTCATTTTGTCTTTCTGCTCCATGCCAGTGCCTTCAGTCTCTTAGGTAGAGCAGCCAGGTGGTAATGATGATCATGTCCAGGAAGTGGAACACCATTTGACCAACTGACTTTGCTGTGGTAGATTGTAATCTGTGAGTCAAGCAGGTCCACCCCACCCATGTTCTTTATATTGCACTACAGAAGGGCAGGCTACAGTAATGTTTGTCTTCTGCTTGCCATCCAATCTGTAATGATAATAATAGGCAATTTATTTATTTATTCATTCATTTATATTATGCTTTATATTTGAAAACATATTAAAACTATAGTGATCATTTAAATGCATACAAACACATCTCTACATACACATACTAATTCATTATATTGCCTGAAAAGATCTGGGCTAACTGCACAGTGTTGCCTTGAGGCAACGAATGAAAATTAACAGTTTTACTGGATAAATAAGATCCAAATAAGTGGTCAAACAATCAAATATACTTCTTTACATATTCATGCACATGCATACATTTTTTTATATACAGTTATTTTAATGTAAACATGTAAAACAGCGATATTTATCTTACCTACTGGTGGCGATCTGTCCCACGTGGGGCTGCTTCCTGAAAGGGGGTTTCTTGCCCCCAAATGACTGTCACACAACTTTCAACTTATCATTTTATTGGACAGAGATGTGTCTGGTAGCATTATTTGAAAAAAAAAATCTTCTTTTTTTTTTTTTAAAAGGCCAATTTGAGGTCTGAAAATGTGGTTTGTTGCCTGAAGGCAACAGTATGTAGTAGAGGATTAAAATCAATGAAATGACTGAAGCTCAACAATTCATGTTTATCAAGTATTTTACAATGGTGGTATGATGATGTCTTCCTGTCAAACATCTTCAAAGTTTTTTTATAAATTAACAAGAATACTGTTTAACTAGCTGGTTGTTCTGGCAAATGACCAGCTAGTTCAGCAGTATTCTCGTTAATACATTTAGTTAGAGCAGAGGTGAGGAAAAAAAGCTGTCTCCCCTGATGACAGAAATTTACAATTAGAGGAGGGGGAATTGAAGCAGAACCCTAACCCACCATCCCACCTGTCAAATCACCCTGAGGTAACAAAGAGTGGTGTTTATTATGGACCACTGGCCAAAGTCCGAGAACAGAAGAGATGGCTGTCTCTCACCAAGTTCTTCCCCTCATGTGAGCTGTTACAAACTCTTTTGTCAAATTATTTACCGCGTCTCCTTATCCTTTTCCTTACCAAAGTAACAAAATTATTTTAAAGCCTCCAGGAACATGACATGAAATTTTTAAAATTTCAATAGAATTTCAAAGTTCATGTGTCATTCAGCATCCTTAATCTTAAAATCTTGGAAGGAAAAACAACTCCATCCATCTCCTTCCGCCTATCCATGATCAGGTTGCGGGGGCATCAGCCCCAGTCACACTGTCCCGTTTATCATGGCGATTGTGCACGATTGTCATAATCCTGATGAAACATGCTTTGGTCGTGGTGCATGCGCTACTTGATCTGGATCAGCATTGTATAGTCGTGGAAGAATGCTGGGGAACGGGGAAGGGTTCTGATTGTTTTGAACTGTTCAAAAATGTTGTGGAGAATCGCCGCTCTCAGAATAGCGGGGTGGAAGCCTAATGCAGTCCTAAGGCGAATGGTTTTAGTACAGGGCTCAATCGGGCTGATCGTGGCTCAATCCATAAAGCTTGATTGACAAGGATGTATCCGATTGTGCCCCGACTGTGTCTCGTTCAAGGTGATTTCATAGTACATTAACAAGGCTTTGGAAGCATTTGATAAAGGACTTCTTTTTCAAATATATAAAGGATATATTTGAAAAAGAAGTCTTGTGGCATGTGAGGAATATGAGTGTCTATGTTGCACAGTTGGTTTGACATCAATAAGTCAGGTGGTCAGGGAGCATAATAAATTTATATGCGTTTTTTTCCCCTGGAATGCGGAACGACGAATGTGAATGTCCAATATCAAACTAACTTAACCTCGGTGGACAGTTCCTGTCAAAAAGGATACTGCAGCAATGGCTTAGCGTAGCTGCAGACGGAGACATGTATATTGGCGTTTTTGGACGATTAAATGAGGATTACACAGAGACAACACAAGGCATACAAGGACTACATAAGAACTGAGTGGCGATGCCGACACACAACGTTAATCACTGGTTAGGATATAAATATGAGCAGAAATCTGCTCGGAGTCATTATACATCCTTTCTGAACATTATTCTTATGTATCTTGTATGGGAAGTGAACGCAACAAAAACACAGGCGACGTAGCTCAGTTGGGGCTTATGTGACGTAAACTGGAAATCATGTTCACATTGTCGTGTTTAATAAAAATCTTAATTTGGAACTTGACTTGACTTCATGAGGAGTCAGTGGAAAAAGTTTTGACCTCATGGGGGGGCATGACAGATTAAAGCCAAGAACCACTGCAGACTGACATTTTATGCTAAAAAGTTCCAGTTGTGACTTCAAATATGAAAGTAAAACACACAGCATGAAATAACACTTTAGCCCAGATATTTCAAAGGCCACAAAATAAAATGAAAACCTGAAAATGCTGTCTTACCTGCAGATGAAACATGACAACACATCAGCAACATAAATGAAGTCCTCATGATTCTTTGTTGAGAGGTCTTGAACCGAGGGTTTACATTCAGAGACTACAGTCACTCTCTGAACAGTGCTCACTGAGGGGGCGTCCACAGGATACCTGCCTTATAACTGTAATGTTGAACAGAAGTTCACACCTTACACAGCCTCTGCTGCTCCCCTGTGGTGTGAATGAAGTAGGCCATCATAAAATCTCACCATAATATCTAATAATTTTATTTACTTTCTGTTATCTTAGAAAGTCTTGAAGGGATTTTCTTGAGCTTTGTCCCTGAGGGAGACAGCCTGGTGTGGACCCTTAGGTGAAACATGAAGTGGGGCTGCTCCAGGCCTATGGCATTAGTATTTTGACCATTTGTAGACACGTGACCAACATGAAGTCTTTCAGGTCTGTGGACAGAGGAAGTACAGCAACTGTCAATAGACTTTATTGCATTTTAGCTGATAATTACTGTGAATATGCATTTTTGAGCCACTTCAGTGACGGAGAGTAAATGTCACTGAGTCTGTCACATGAGTTGTGTCACCTTAACAACACTCACAAACAGAAAAACAAGTGTAGACTGGGCTGAAACAATTCCTTTTTTGTGAACAGGCAGGAAATTACAGGTCTGTAATTTTTTTTATTATTACTTTTGTCAGTTTCAAGTTATTTCAGTGACCATTGTGGGTTTTTCTTTTTTAATGGAAGGGTACCAACAATTTTGTCCACGTGTTAAAACTCAAATGTGCTTTTACATTTAGTATAAAAAAAAAACTGTGACCATTTCTTGCAGGTTTCTGTTTTTACTCCCCCAGATGTAGCCTGATATAGTGTTTGGTCTGGTAATTCAATACAGACAGTATAGTGCTTAACAGTATTCTGAATATGAATAGGCTGTACTTTCTGTATCGAGAGTAAGGATATAAAACTTTTTATCAGGTTAAAATTAAAATTCTGGAATCACAATCCACTCTTGAAAAACATGTGATTAGTTTAGTTTTAATCCTTTTTTATCTAAGTACAATACATCCTAAAAACCAGTCAAGTAGGAGCAAAAGAATTGATTAAAAAAAACACTCAAAAATGTACAAGAACTTACAAAAACTGTTCAGTTATATAAATATGAGAAAATGTAATTTAGTCCAAATAATCATACAAAGTGATGTGCAAAATGTTTTATAAACATGTATTCCTTTCTGAGGAAAAAAAAAAAAAACTACTACTAACACTATCACAAAGCCAATAGCTTAACATCATAGCCCTGCAGCAGAGAACATTCATAACAGTTTAAAATATCAACTTGAAGGACAAATCACAGCAGAAAAATCTCAGTTTTAGGGTACTCTAAAAGTACAACAAATAAACCAACATGTATTACCATTTAAGATGTAATGACTTAGCTGTAATTGGCAAAAATACAAAAACTACCCACAAATTCCAGGAAAAAAAAAATGAAAGACCAGGGAATAAAATTAATCAACATTATTCAACATTAAATTAACCATCAGTTGGTAATTGTGAGTGAAACTGTATTTGAACTCCTAGGATCTCTGGATATATTTTCTACTTGCTATAGCTGCTGAGTGTGAGTCAGTAACAGTGTATAGAAATTACAGTATTACAAACAATAAAAACAACACCTGTTTTAACAACCAATATCCTTATATGCCCACCATGTTAAAAAAGACGACTTACTTTTGCAGCAATTCCAACTTCTGCATAAAAGTGTGTTAACACTTACATCAACAAAGATTCCTTTATGAAAATGAGAAAAGTAAGGGTACAATCCCACAGAGATGCAGAGCACAGGGTTCACAGAAAGGGAGGTTATAGGTACATGAAGTCAACATGGTGCCTGGGGTGAGTTGCTTCCCAGCGGTTCACAGGACTCTATTCTTCCCTCTTCACTTTCAGTCAGAGTCATTCATAATGGTCCCCAAAATAAAGCTGCAGTTCGCTGATGGAAGGCATCAATGCTTTCTTTCTTTCTTTTATTTATCTCAAACTTTAAAAAATTAACAAACCAAGTCAAAGCAACACAATACATATTTACATTGAACAACTGTACATGTCCATCAAATATATTTGCATGTGAATACATACATGTGTATATTTTATCTATTAATTATTATTACTTATTATTATTATTACTTTTATAATTAATATTACTTCTTTACTATTATTTCAATCTGCTTTACAAACTGCTACTAGAATCTTAATTTCCCTGACGGGTCTCTCCCAAAGGTATCAATAAAGTTCAGTCTAATATTATCTAATCTAATCCATGTCAATACAACAACAGTGGTCGGGTGGTTTAAATAAGTGCATTTCTCATATGGGCAGCCTGGGTTGAGTCCTGCCTCTGGCCCATGTGACATGAGTAACGGCTGCTCATTGAGACCTCACATGCATTAAAGCTCCAAAAATACAAATAAAAGAATATGTCACCATACAAAGTTACAACATCCGATAGAGTGTTATTCAATGGTGTAAAAGACTCTTCAACAAAGCTTGATTAAGCCTGCTTTCAAGTTTTTCCATGTGTCAAAATAGCAACAGCAAGTTTGTTAGCTTAATACTAACACATAATGGAAAATCCTTAGTTACTTAAATACAAATTTACAACATCAGATAAAATGTCATTAAACAGAACGATTTATTTTTCAACAAAGCTCTATTAAGGCTACTGAAAGGCTGCATTCATGTGTTCAAAATTAGCAAAACGTTTGTTAGCTTGGTGCTAACACATAAGATAAAATCCTACATATATGCTAAAGAAAATTAACTTTAGTATTTAAAGGTGCAGTGTGTAGAATTAGGCAGCGTTCATAACAATCCGTCCTGTTGTCTATGGGTGGATTTTAGGGACAAAAAGAACGAAACGCGAATCTGTCTGCTGGTTCTAAAATCTACCTGGAATGCTTTAACAAGCTTTAACTGTAAAATAAACACAATTTAAATCCCTAGTGCAGAGCAACAACTGTCTCTACATCCTCTCTCCTCTTAGATTTCAGGTAGATTTCAGAACCGGCGGACAGATTCGCATTTTGTTCTTTTTGTCCCTAAATTCCACCCGTAGACAACATAGCGGATCGTTGTGTCGGCCTACATGAACGCGGCCCGCGGTAATGTAAATTTTTTTAAGCTTTTTCTATCTAAATAAAGATAAAACAAACCTTCAATGAGGATGATTGTACTCCTATTTTGACATACTTTACATACAAATAGAAACATTATATCCTATATTCACCCTTTCTGTTCGGTGAAATGCTGCAAAACGACACCTGCTTGTGTTAACATTTAAACCACCTGAAGAGTTGGCAGTTCTTCAGGTGGTTTAACTTCTCATGATTTGAGAAGTGCACAGATTTAAGGCACTTGACCACCTGTAGCCCTTCAGATCAATTGTTTGTCTGGTAAAATATCTTATAGGTGCAGTGTAGATAGAGAGAAAATAAGACCAATATCATTATTTTTGTACATGCACTGTTTAGGCCATGTGATGCTTTTGGAAAGAGTTTTATAGTCTGTGGTGCAGTCTGATAGTTTGCTTGGCCAGTAATCGGATGGTTGCAGGCTTGAGCCCATCTCTGGCTGTCACATGGCGATGTGTCCTTGGGCAAGACATTTAGCCCCGAGTCGCTCCCACTGCTGTGTCATTGGTGTGTAAATGGGTGTGAAACGGCATGAAAGTGTTAGTTGATACTGATGGACAACTGCTCCAACTATCAGTGATTGAATGGGTTTGAATGGGTGGATGTGACTGTCGTGTAAAGCTGCTTTGAGTCGTCAGAGAGACTAGAAAAGCACTATATAAGCTCAAGCCCATTTACCATTGAATTTACTGTTGTTACATATTGTGTAAGTGCTTTTTGAGTCTCTTGTTTTTTTGAGCTTCACCTAGCGTTGGTAAGAGGGGAGAGAGGGGAACTCTGAAGGGGAATGTGCTGGTTACAGCATTTACAAAGCTTTGTTTTATTGAGCCAAACAAACACACATATCTCCACAGGAAGGATACGTTTTGCAATGAGGTTAGGTAAAAAATTTACTTAATTTGTATTACATATGGAGAGGCAATAGGTTTTTGGCTCCCTGGCCTTAAACTATGTTCCTTAGCTGGCAGTGCAGCAGCGTAGCTCCACAGTAATCTGTTTGCATTTTAAGTTTGCTCCACTGTCACCAATGTAAAATCTGATCCAGTCAGTCTCTTGTGTTGTATTAAACTCAGATAATCAAGTAAAGTCTTACAGCTTCTCAATAATATTTCTAAACACTACAACACAAATTATGTTTGATTATAGATGTGAAACATCAATTACCAATACAAACATTATGTACCTTCACTTTGGTTAAAACGCTGCATTAAGCCTTCAATGTTGGCTCTAAAGACGTGCTGACTACCAAAACACTTTGAAGAATACCACTCCAGGTGTTTTGGGGTCATCATTTATCATCTGTTTCATCCACTCATGTTTGGGTTCTGCTGTCTTCTTGTTGCTGTCACAGTATCCAATTTGGACCCCATCAACCATTGCAGCACCCACAAACTCTGGAAGGTCTGGGACTCCATGAAAAGCAGTCAGGAAATATTCCAGAGAGTGCTTTACTGTGAAAACAAAATGCCATTGCTTTAAAATTGCCCATCACCACCCACCCCCATAGAAAGAAACTGTCTCAGTTTATTTGATCAGCCGGGAAACTTAGAGTCAGAGGTGAGATCAGTTCTTATTAACATTTCCAAGTGCTGAAAAAGCTGGAAAATATAAGTGCTTGAATTCACCACTGCTTGAATGGCACTGCTTGAGGTAAATGCTTCTTTATTCTTCAAGAGTAAAGTTAATGTAGGGTTGATATTCATACAATCCTCTTCAGCCCCTTCAGCACAAACATTTTTGTGCAATGTAATGGAGCACAAGCTGTCAGTTCAAAAGTGAAAGTAAAACTAGGATGATAAATGGAGCTCCTCTTGCACAAGTTTTTACAAGATTAACAGGCTGTAACAAAGAGCTCTTGTGATCTTACCTGTTGATGCTGCATGACTGAACATGAGCAACAAGTATAGTGTCTTCATGTTGTTTTCATTAGTAAGCCCAAGGATTCAGAACAATAGATATCTGCTAGACCTGTTTTGCTTACTTTTAGAGGCGTGTTTACAAGCTACTCACTGCAAACTGCGCATGATGACGGCAGCGATGTCACTTTCCCATGTCAGACTGAACGCACCCCGCACAGAACAAACACTGACAGTTCATAAGAAAGCAAAGGCTGAGGGATTATATTCTTGGATAGTGTCTAGTTCTCTAAACCATTTAAGAAACACAATACACTTCATGTATTTCATGCCCCCAAGACAAAGCAGCATAAAAGGGTCAGTTATTTATGTCAGTTTTACTGCATACTATTACATTTGACCCAAATGATATTACCATATAATTAAGCAATTAGCCCTGAAATACTTGAACTCAGGCATTAAAGATGTCTATAGGTCTGAATCTTTCCATCAGTCATTTTTATTCTATTATGCTGTTTCTGTGATTTTAATAAAACAAAATCATTCACAAGGGAAAATAATAAATACTGCTTGAATAAATAACTTCTACTAATGCTCCCAAAAAGACAATAGTATAACATCATCTTTAGCCCTACAGCAGATAGTGTACAAAACATTAATCAAATGTGACTCCTACAGGAGAATGGACAGGTCTCAACAGAAAGTGCTCAGTTTTAGGGTATTTTATTTAATAGTTCCTACAATAGACCAATATAAATACCACAGATGACAGATGTTGTGGCTCATCTTTTATTTGCAAACATTAGAAAAGATATCCACAAATTCCAGCTACAGAATAATTTAACAGAGTTCAAGTTAAATTAACATAAACCAACATTAAATTTACCATCAAACTATCAATCTTCAATCTTTATTTGTATAGCGCCAATTCATAACAAGTGTAATCTCAAGACACTTTACAACAGAGCACAAAGCTCTTCATATTATGGATACACATATATACATAGATGCATATATCCATATATAAAATACACATATACATATATATATACAAATATATACATCCAACACCCAACATGAATCCATATAGCCAATCATGAATCCCTCCATCATGGCGGCAAGAAAAAACCTGTTAAGCAGCAGGAAATCTTGAATGTGGACCCCAGTCTCATGATGAACAGCAAATCCACACGATGCTGACACACTAAAAGAGGGTCAAGTTGTATTTGAACTTAATGGATCTCTATTTGGATAAATTCACCTCTTGTTATATCTGCTCAGTCTGTGTATAAAAGATAATTTCAAACAATATAAACAACAATGATAGATCCAATACAGACATTTTCAACTGAAATAATGTACATGTTCACAATGAATTAAACTCATAATCAGAGATTATGATTCTTTTAATGCGGCCAATACTGTTAAATCAGTTCAATTGTTTTTCTTATCTTGTTTTTGTTTAATTCATGCAAATGTTTTTAATTAAATTGTATGACTAACATGCTATTGAACTGACACCCAATGAAATCGCCTGCTGCGAGAGAGGATTTTTGTTTTTTTAACAGCTGATGTTGCACTATAGTGGTGATTATCAGTAACACACCTGTTTTATCAGCTAGCACCAACCTCCACAAAGAAATTCTTAGCTGAGTTATTATCAGACAACTGGACTCGAGTCACTAATCTGATGACTTGCAACTTGACTCGGACTTAGAAGGTAAAATCTCAAGACTCGACTTGACTTGAGACAACATGAGTCAGAATAATTGTAGCATATGTTTCTTTTTTATGTATGTTTTTTTTTCACACGGATATCATTCTAGTTTGACCAGAGCAGTCTGTGTGCACGCTGCGCTCTCTAGCAGGTTCAGACAGGCTCCATTTTTTGCCGAGAGGCACTGGCAGGCTGCAGCACGCACACACGCACTGTGGTGATCAGTGGGCACTGGGCAGACAGTGCGTGCAGGTGTAATAATGGTAACTGCTGCACCTGCTGCTAGTTTGACTTCAGTGCCCAAAGTTATTCACTTTGCTTATAAAAACTTCCATTTCGATGGAAAACGTTGACACGCCAAATGCATGACTTGCAATGCTACAATTAGCCACCTCTAAAAAAAAATACACTTGATATACACATCTATACAATACACATCTACCTAGGACTAAATAATCAGACATGTAATATTGTAATGGATAATTGAACAGCTTTGTGCTGGTTTAATCCATGCAGGCTAATCTGGATGCTCTTTTTTGACAATGACCTTAGGAAGATAAGGTTTGTCTCTTGAAGATATTCACCTGAGTGCTTTTTTGGGTGGGTTGGGGAGCAATGGTGAGGGACTTGACACAACCTTGTGACTCGATTTGACTTGAATTGCCTACAACAGAAAAAACTTGCTTGAGACTTGGACCAAATGACTTGACACTGGCTTTGGACTTGGATTGGAGGGACTTAGACAATTGTCTTGTTATTATAGAAACAAAAGAAATATCAAATTTCCTTTCCCTCAAAAATATCTGGAAAACAGCACAGAAGCAGAGAAAAGCACCTGGCAGGCGTACTATACTCAGTGATTGACAAGCTTCTTGTAAAATGTAGTAAGCTAAGTTACCCGAGAATAAAATCAACTTCACTAATTAAAGCTACACCCTGAGGAAAAGTTGCAGGCCAAGTTACAGTAACATGATAGAAAATCTCACTATATCCAAGCTATTTTCATCTGTTTTCCACATATCATCATATTATTGTGCTTTTCTGCATATTTGTTGTACCAGATGTATCTGCTTTAATTATTTTTATTTCTCTTTAATTTGCCTTTTCAAATATTTGTTACGTTGCAGTTCTGCTTTCAAACGGCTCTTTTAAGTGAATGATGAGAACCAATTCGCAGTTGTGAGAGAGCCATTCGTTTCTTAAATTTGCAGGCAATTTGCATTAAAGAATGACTCACAAATGAACGGCTCACTCAAAACTGCAAATCAGTTCTCTTTGTTCACTTAAAAGAGCCGTTCAAAAGACTTGGCTCGGTTGTGAACATAAGACTCTACCACTGCTGAAGTAGGTCAACAAAACAAAGCATCTGTTTGGGGTAGAATAAGATAATGTGAAGATAGTAGAAGATAACGTAACACAAAGGGGTAAAAAACAAGTCACAACAAGTACACAGGACTGTTGCTGAAGAGTTTATCTGATGACGGTAGGCAGAGACAGGCTAGCGTGCTACCTATTGACTCCCAGTGTTTGAGCTAAGCTAATTAGCTGTGGGTGAGCTCCTCCTTGTTACTGGACGCACAGTCAAAAGAATGGTGTCTACCTGCTTGTCATGGACTCGGGAGTGAGGCAAGACACAAAAACAACAAAAATGTTGAAACAGTTGAAATCATGTTTTGCGGGTAAACAGCCTGATAAACAGTCTGTACACTGTTTAATAAACACAAAACAAGCTCATTAAGTTAAATAATTATAACATGAAGCCTCTTATCTCAGCTCATTGTTTCACCTTGTTCCTGTCTCCCTTAAACTGAAGTCAACTCCTTCAGTTTCTTCAGGTATATGTGCTCCTCTTCTCTCCTCACTGTGCAGTAGTTAGCGATTGAATGATTGTCAGCTGATCATACAGATCACTCTGGTGATGGTAGACTTAATAAAGTAAACTTAATGAGTGTTTGATTTGTGATTCATTTCATGAATCCCCTGCACGCATGTGCCTGCCTTTGGCTCACGAGTTCAGCTGCAGCACGGACACTGAAGGGTTAAAGGATTAGACAGCGGAGCCACCGTCATGTAGAAACACACTGACTCTACACGCCTGCATATCCACTCATATCATTTCCTCGTCCTTAAAAGTGTTCTGGACTGTGACAGAGTGCTCTGCTGCTGCTCTCCCTCCCTGATAATGGAAACATGTAGCTTGTTTAGATGCTGCTTTATCAATAAAACAACTAAGCAGCTGAAAAGCTATTTGACTCAGAAAACAGCAACGCTAACACAAAGCTGCTGGAAATTGTAATCAAGCTACTTTTGACACTTTTTACAGTGATGCTACTGCCCATCACTGGCTGAAAACAAAAGTTTTTCCTGGTAACAAGAAGTGTTTGCTCTGAGTTTCTCTTTACAAAAATCTCTGAGAAGTCTTGGAAGTTGTTGTGCCTGCTGCTCAGTGGACATCAGCTCTCCCCTCAGCTAGATCCTGGCCTCCTATGAAGACAGACAGCAAATTAAGAGACATTTTAAATGCTTCAAGGGTAACATATTGAAAATTCATCTGTTGCAGTACCTGGGTTTAACAACTACACTCTTAGAAGTAAGGGTTCCAAAAAGGTTCTTCTTAGAGGGCAGGAGTTCTACCCAGAACCATTTGCTTCTGAAAAAAAACATCTTTTTTGAAATTTGTAAGACTACGGGTTCCTATAAGAACCGTTTTAATACAGAGAACTCTTTCTTGAAGGAGTTCTTCGAGGGCTGTTGAAAACATGGGTATTAGAAGATCCTCACCCTCAAATACTCAAACGTTTAGCCATGTTTCAAATCGTATTTTTTAATGCAGATGTATGTGGAATACCCTTATCAATTCATTGTATTTGTTTTGTCACAGTCTTTAATGTCTTTTCCATCATTTCACGCTATACAGTAGTTAAATGCATACATGTATTGAGCAGTGCTCCCACACTGGGTCTTGTTGGAGCTGGGAATCGAACCCCAGTCACCCAGGGGAAAGACTGGAGTTTAATGTGTGAGGCCTGGGAGCTGGCTGCCCTGCCTGTTGCCCTGTGTGAGCTGAGTGCTGGTTTCGCAATGTATTACACCACATGGTCCGCCCTTCTCTACAAAACAGGTGTGACATATCGGTGGTGATTACTGTTCACACATTATGTGATCACCTGTGCATGAATTTGTATTAGAAGCTGGACTGAAGTGACAGAGGATCAGAAACCTCAGGGAATCAAGGTAAGTTAAATCTACTGTCTTATTTCAGCAAGTGTATTGATGAAATCTATTCCTTATTTAAAACATATTTTAGATCATTCAAAATTTGATGTTGGCACACAGACTTCTCTAGTTATAGTTACAATAAGTAACTTTTTTGTATCTGTTACAAAACAGGAATTTATTTTTACTGAGAAGTATTTCTACTTTATTTAAATGACTTCACGAATAAGGACCACACCATCAACAGGATGAATTTGACAATTATTTATTACGTATAGTGGATAATAAGCAACATAGCAGATACGTGAAGCCGGTAACGGTCTGGGGAAACATCTTGGGAAATTCACCGTAGCTCCTGGGCACGACGAACCCCCTTTATAAGGCCCTAAGGAAAGAAGGAAGGAAGAAAGTTGGAAGAAAGGGGTGGGACGGAGGGGTGCGTCGAGTGAGTGAAACTAAGTGAGGAAATGGTCAGGTTAGATTTATAGGAACACGGGAAGAGGTGTGGTTGAGGTGTGGCCCTGCTCTTGAAACTCTGCTTTAAGCTCCACTTAATGTGAAAACTTTGTGGGGTTCCCTCTTATTGTAGGAGTTAGAGGACAGGCTTATTCAGTCTGATCCACTGTCACTGTTACTATGTGCCTATACTCCGACTGCTCTCATTGGGCCATGCATTACTTTACTGTTTGTAGACGGCTTAGTGTTTCATCTGGTGTAGTAAGGTTGCCTTGTATTGATGGCAAACTTACTACTAACTGTCGTTTTTTGTCCTCCCTTTCTATGTCACCATTGCTGAAGATTATATGAATCCACCTGCTGAGGACAGCCTGGTGTGCCTGGCTGGTGTCTGTCAGTCATGTTGCTGATTCCTCTGGTCCTCTGCTCACTTCTGTCCTGTTCCCCCCGGGACCTTCATAACCTCTCCTGTTCTGTTGGCTTATCCTCAGAGAGTCTGCCCTCCTTATCCACCATAGTTCCAAGATTTTTAAATTAAAAAATTCTCATTTAAAATTGTTTGAATTTTTTTTTAATGTCAACAATGTTGGATGAAAACAATACAAAATATATGGTATTCAATAATTTTGCCTGATCTGTAGAATACAGTATGGTTCTTCATGTTACCATTAGAAGATAAGAGGGTTATTGGTGAAACCCCTATAAAAAGGTCCCTGTGTGGGTTCTAGATGAAACCCTTGGAGGGTGAAAGGGTTCTGGATTGAACCCTCAGTAAGGGTTATCAGTGAAACCACTCCACCATTGCAGGGTTCTTTGTAGATCCTCTCATAGGGGGTTCTGGGTGGAACCTTTCACAGATGGTTCTGGGTATAACTTTTTATGTTGGGTTCTAGGTGGAACCCTCAGTAAGGATTCCAGGTGGAACCTTTATAAAGGGTCCCAACAGGAACCAAAAAGGGTTCTCTTATGAGGACAAGCCGAAGAACCTTTTTTAGTTCCAGTCAGCACCTTTACTTCTAAGAGTGTATGTCAGAGGGGACAGCCTTTACTTTTTACTTTACAGAAACATCTTTATGAAATTATAGTTTTGGGTGAAATGGACAGGGCTGACATCAACATAAATGTAAGATCAAAAACTTCTGTTTTACTTTCCTTGAAACAGTTTTGTCTACTAGTGAAGATCGCTCTCCAGTTTGCTGTCATTGTGCTAACTTAATAAAAGGCTGCAGAGGATATTGTCTATTCTTCCTGTTATTAGGATGATTATGAGTTATAAATTAGGCAATGATTGTAGAAACCTTCACTGAAATTCTTGGTACATAAAAAATATTTCTGAAGTAATTTCACAGCACTTTACACTGCATGTTAGTCATGCTGCTTACGGGTAAAGAAAATATGGCGTAGTCAGATATGTAGGAAGATATGTTTTTAGGGTGTTTATTCCACCAATCTCCCACGACAGTGAAAAAATATATACCAAGTGACAAACTATTTACAAAAATATTCACAAAAATAAGCAATGGTTTCAAACTGAAATGGGTTCTTCAGTAACCGAAACCACAGCTGAACAACCAGCAAAAACATTTGTCCCACTCTCCAATACCTGCACTGTACCACCAACTCTCCATCACCTGACATGGCCAAAAGGGCTGCTTTTTAAATAATAAGCCCCTCCTAGTGGGCGTGACAAAAAACAATAATTAACTGTAATATTTGTGTTTTCTTCAAATAGAAACAACAAAAATTGGATTAAAAAACATTCACAAAATGAAAAATATGTTACATTTTCGAGATTTTATATGTTTTCATACAATCTACAATACTGAGAAATAAAACATAATTAGGGCAAACAAATCAGGTGACCATGTTCCCGCTAGGTGCTCTTTAAACACCAGGGAAGAGATGCGCCCCTGTCTGGCTGACGCTGTGCCTGACAGAGGGCAGCGGGGAGGATTACTCGGCATGAGTGTCTATGTATGTCTATGTACGTATGTATGAAGTGTGTGTGACGGTGAGTGTGCACCATCGTTCGAACTATGGGAGTGGTGGAGCGGTGAATTATGGTGACTTTTGTAAGAGCATGTGCGTAGCGTGTAGCGTTTGCATGTGTGACCTGCCTGCACTCAGTGACAGGGCAGCTTGATCACACTGCTATCAATACTATGCTCTGCCTTTAGGCTGCATGTTTAACAGATTTTTTACTTACTGTTTGCTGGCTGGAACCCTGGAGGCAAATGACAAATGACAGTATTAAAACTTGACCAACAACAGCTGAAAAACACTCACTGTCACTGATGTAAGTGGACTGATTCATTGTAAAAAAAAATGTATATAAATATAAAATCATCTTCTACTAAAACAAGTATGTTCATTACCGTTGTTTTTCTTTAAGAATAAGAATCCAAGGATGCAGATGAACAGCAGCAGTACCAGTCCTGCAACAACTCCAGTAACAGCAGCAACAGGAAACCCAGATGGAGATTCTGAAACCAAAGCAGAACATTTTATTGCTTCTGCCAAGAAAGTTATGTTTTTGCTGGAGTCTGTCTGTCTGTCCACCTTGTGTGCCAGACATCTTAAAGAATTTTGAATGGATTTTCATGATGGTGGTGGTGATCCAAGAATCTTTGAAAGCGTTTGTTAAGGTGGCACGACAGGCCAGGTTTTCACATTCTGGATACTAACATGGATTTTAAGACCTCAAAATAGGGACACTTAAATTTTTGCCTGAACCAAAACTCCGTAAGTGCAGTCAGTTCCTGCCACGTCTCGTTCGTATCTCCCACCTCTTCCTGCTCTAAAGGATGGTGATTGGGCGGTGCTGCTTGGGGCCGAGCACAGTTGTTGTAGACTGGAGGAGGAGGTGGTCTCATGTATAACAATATACAGCTTTAGCTTCTGTGCCCACTGTTTCTGTACAGACGCAGACAAGATCTCCCTCACTGTGGCTAAACCTCAGGCTAGTGCTATGAACCTCATACAACCCCTCTTTAGAAATCTCCAACTATCCCTTTAAACAACTTAGGGCCTACAGGTAAATGCTGGGGTTGTGGAGGGTTGAAAGCAAGGATGCAGCACTGATGCAGGGCAGAGCTGGCAGAGCTAGAGAGAGGAAGAGAGTGGACTCTTGCAGCATAAAAAGCCAAACAATTGAGGATGTTTTTCATATGAATATTAAAACGTCAGATGTGACAAATTGTCTGCCTTGTGCATGTTAACATGAGACTGACTGGGGTGTCCTTGATTTTTTTTAACCAGCTTCATGATGAAACCAGAAAAACTTGCATTTTGTTGTTCCTTCATTGACTTCATTTTAACACCAGAGACATTCACTTGGTGACATCAGAAGGACTACATTAAGTCTGTTTGAGCCAAGACAAATATACCTTCACTGATAATACCAGAGCTGACCAGGTCCAACTCTGACAGCTGTCTTACCGTAGTTACTTCTGATCACTGCTTTGTCCAGTTTGGTGATGATGTCCTCCTTCACACCGTGGAGCTGAAACACACACTCGTACCTCCCCCAGTCTTCAGGTTTTACTGCTGAAATGTTCAGGTCAACACTCATCTGGAAGGTCTCATCGTGGTTGGGAAGGATCTCTCCATGGTCCACATCTTCATGAAGCTCCTCTCCATCTTTCCTCCAGAACATCACAGCTCTGTCAGGGTAGAAACCTGTGGCGAAGCATTTGACTGGAGAGGAGGGAGACTTCTGGAGGAGAGACACTGATGTATTCCCTAACAAAGGTAAACAGAGTTGAGGAGTCTGCAGAGGAACATGACACGGTATGTTCTTATATGTTGTTGTGTACTCTTTTAAATCATTTTGAAAGGCATTAAAACATACTGATACTGTTGAAGAACATTGGATCAGGGCCAATGTCAGTGTTTATTAATTGATTGGGGATTGAAATTTACTCTGATCATCTCACCCCAGTTGTTTTCTTCTGAAGCAGATGAGAGAAGGGGCTTGACTTCCCTGTCAGGCATCCCTGTTATGAGGCTGTAAGTGGCAAAACTCCATCCATTCAGTGGTTGACAGGATCTTTAAGTCACTTTCTTTTATGGTCTCAACTTACTCATGCTTATTCCTTGGCCGGAGGGAATAAGCACAAACTATGTAGTGCCAGCTATCATGGTGTGTATGATTTGAGCTCTAGAGTCGGGCTGTTCAAGTTGAAAATTAGACACATCACTGTGAATGCCCCCTTTGATTGTAATTTCTACTCAGGAAGTCAGACAATCTTCAGGTACCCAGATTTCACCTGCTTGTAACTGGAACACGTTTAAGTGGGATATGATGTAATTCTAAAGTCTGAGTTCTGAGGTAAATGAATGCACCATCATCCCAGAATAAAATAAAAGCTACAACAAACGAGAAGACCACATGCTGAGGATGCATCATACCTGTTTGCTGCATGAAGTTTCTTCTGTACTGCAAATACTTTTGAATCCAGAGAGGGCACTCATGGGTGAAGATTCTTTTATTGTCCTCTAACCCAGCTTTGTCATTATCCCATCTGTATTTAGTCATAAGTGCCTTGGGTGTTGGAGCAGTCCACGTCAGTGTCTGCAGATCCAATGATATGAAGTCCTCTCCATCGTAACCATACTGGTTAAACCCAACAGTTTCTCCAGTCTCATCATCCCACTCACAACCAGCTGTCTTCTGTAAGATGTGTATACCTGAAAGAGACAGAGGACAGGGAAGAGACGTGCACTGAGAAAGACCCCCACATTATGTTTTGAGGATCTTTTAACATTTTACCCTCACATCAGCATGACTCTACCCTACTGACAAATCTTTAATTTTAAATCAAAGTCACTTTATGTACATATCCTTTTTCAACACATTCAAGACATCTGATGAGGGAGCAGCTGAAAGTATGTGTTGGCATGTAAACAGTCCAGTCAGCAAGAATGAAACCAGCCAAAGTTTAGCAGCATCCACTGCAGCACATGGAAACAGCAGTGAATCTGTCACATGGTGTGACGTCCCTCTGAGGAGAGGTTGACACAGAGTGAGACGTTTTGGGCCCAAGAAGCAGTTTTCCCTGTCCATTTGTGTGGACATAGGCTGATACTACCTCTAGAGATGGAGCAAATGGGGTCAACTTGTTCCCCCATTCAGTCTCTACAACATTCAAATTAGACATCAATACATTAATTTGTCTTGAAAAAGGAGCTTGTGGTGTTGTGCATGTGTTAAGAATGATTTGAACTTTGTACATACTGTATATAGTGTTTTCATGTATTTGAACATTTCTATCCTGATCATTGTATAACCTTTTCTTTAGCAGCTTCATCCTTTCCCCACACACACAGATACTACATGGCCTTGTGCAGCCCTCTCCTTGTTACTTTTTATCAACTATTGTTTATGACTCGGTGCATCACCAGACCAGCCTAAACAGACCCAAGAAGGAGACGTGAAGGCCACGACACCTCTCACCCCTCCCTACATGTGAAACACACACGCACACACATGCCTATATAGAGAGAAGACTTTTGTATTAGCTTCAGATCAACACCTCAGACTGCTTGACACTCTGTATTGTTGTTCTCCTTGCTGCAAGTAAAACTTTGTTTGATTGCACCCAGCTGCTCTCTGCATCTTCATTCTGAATTATGTCAGGTGTTGGGAAGAACCATTAAAGGCACCACTGAGCAATCTTGGGACTGTGAAGGAAAAAATCCTGACAGCATGTCCACAGTGTTTTATCCTTTCACCACTAGGAGGCACTATGGTTTATGCAGGTTCTTCTTCACAGCTGTTTCCAGGCCTGGACCTGGTCTGGACAAAAAGTTTGGAACAGCTATGATCAATCACGGTGAAGAAAAACATACACTTCCTGGCTTGCTGAAATTATTCAAATTAATCACTTTTTCAATAAACTAAGACTTTTAAGTCCAAATCCTGGATGTTCAATGATTATCGAGGTCTCAGTTAGATGGACGCGAATTTGAAGTTGATTGGCCTAAAGCCCTTGGATCAGTGAGTCCTAGAGGACCTCTGCAAATGTCACCATGACACTAAGTGGCTGTTTTCAGGTCTCAGAGTGCTGGACATGAGCACCAAGTTTCTGTTTTTTTGTCTAGGATCCCTGGAGGGACAATTAGTTTCAACATTTCAAGGGGGCGCTACTGAGCCAATTCCTTAAAACCCATAAATTATCAAATTTTTCACCAGACCTGATCTACCTGCACATTTTCACGACTTTTCATGAATATTCACATTCTCAAATTTAGAAATGATCTTTGGCCAAAAATGAATTACAATATGATGGAGGAGGCGTCACAGGGCTGTAAATATTATGGCTTGAAAAAGCAGTGAGAATGAGGCTTATGTAAGTCTCCAGTAAAATAAATCAAATCAAATGAATTTATAGGGCTGAATAAAACTACTTCAGGGTTAAAATGTTTGGTAATTAGCATTACAAGTTCAGTAGAAGCACAAACATACAGTACCTCCAGTTTGGTTGAGGCGTTGCATGAGGATGTCAATGTTTTCCTTAAAGGAGTAATGATGGTCCAAACACTCCGCAATGTACCACCGCTGGTGATCTGGATCATCTTTAAACAGTTTTTTCACCCAGTCATGTTTGGAGTCTGCCGTTGTCTTGCTGTCACAGTATCCATAGAGAACTTCATCCAGCATAGGCAAGCCCACAAACTCTTGAAAATCCGGGATGCCATGACTTGCAGTGAACAAATATTCCAGGGAGTGTTTCACTGTAAGAAAAAAGTGTTTTTTTATTTTTATTTTACCAAAGTTACCAATGTGCTCATGCACCCATTGATTTTGTTCCACATCCTAAACACCTTGTTGAAACAAAGCAGTGCAGGGATGATGTATTTTTGTAAGCGTGGACTGAAAGAAGCCTGTGGGATGTTTTCCTGTGTTTTGGATCATTGCTGATAATAATGTCTGTACAAAAAATGTTATATGCTTGTGTCTTTGTTATAATCTGAACAACTAAACCTACTTTTAATGATGTTTTAAGCTTAAGCGTAATCAATGAGAGTGAAAAACTATTAGTAAGCTATTATAGAACTACAACATGGCAGTTCAACTTAAAGCAACAAAAATATTTCCTCTGTTTAACATCTCATTGTGACCTCTTGTTTGAGAGTTTCCTCTTAATCAAGTGATCTGATCCAGTTGGTCTTCATGGCTGTGGCAATGATGTATGAATAATTGATCATTAAAAAAACAATCTGAAATACTTCCCATCCATTTTTGTAGTCCTTGTTTGCATCGTTTTAAACAAACAAGGCTTTAAGATTAAAAAGACAAAAACATCAGCTCATTATTGCACATTAAACATAAAAAACGTGTGTGTGTTCACCACAAATCTTATATCATGCCCTTATCTAACAACTGGTATTCTCAATCCCATTTATTCTGGAGGGTTGGGAACCAGGAAGTGAGAAATGCTAACTCACTTCTGCATTTTTGGATTCATTCCTGCATCTCTCTATTATCATTATGTGAATTGAGTTTAACCCAATTTAGCTGAAGTTCAGCTAGACACTGCTTTGTTATTTAACATCAGTCCTCTCTACCTTATAATCATTATAGTTGTTAATGTTAATATCAGAACCACCCTAATTACCTTTACAACCATATAGACCTGAGGACTCTCTTGAAAACAAGATGCCACATCCCAAGGGGCTAACCTCTGATAAATCTATATTCAACAGAGACAAATATGCTGAGGACAGATTTATGATTGGCCCATGGATGTCACTACCTTCAATCCTTGCTTTAGTCCCTTTGTCTCTGCCGCCTCTCTTCCTACAGATTCATTTGACGGCTGTTCAACATGAGACTGGATCCACTTCAAGACCTCCAGCTGATAAACAGGTTTTTTCTGAACACTGTTACTGTGAGACTCCTATAGATGCACTGCACTGTAGGTTGGCCCAGTGCCACACTCATGGTGGATTCATTTTGGGTTTGGATGTATGGGTATGTGTGTACATATATATATCTATATCTATCCATTTATCTATCTACCTATATCTATAATCTAAATATATATAATCTATATCTATCTATCTACATAAATGTATATACACACACACACACATATATATATATATACATATATATATATATATATATATATATATATATATATATATATATATACACATATATACATACATATATATATATATATATATATATATATATATATATATATATATATATATATATATATATATATATATATATATACTGAGAGTGGTATTTATTATTGGACCACTGGCCAAAGTCCTTGAACAGTTATAAACAGTTTTGTCAAATGGCCTTTTGGTATGACAGTTTATAAAGGATTCACATTTCAAACTAGAAAAGCACTCTTAGAGCGCAGGCCTCCGCCAAGCAGCTCAGCTCCACCCATAAATTGTGATTTCCACCCAACATTATCTTCCTATATGTATTATATACGCACATTGTGAAATGAAAAATATCAGTATGCAAGAAGTGTGATTATCGTTGATAAAAATATCATCCAGTAGAGTGACCTAGTTAGTAGTGGGTCTTGTAACTTGTTGACTGAACCAATAAGCTGCTGCCTGTACAGATGTTGGTGTTGTGCTTCCAGTGGGAGATGTCACCAGCCTGTGGGTCGGAGCAAAGCCACGGCGCTTCGATGCGCGGCGCGTTCGCTCTATGTGGACTTTGAGGGTCAGGTTTTTACACTCACTCACAGACAGACTTCTGCTATGACTATGTCCATGCTGAAATTATCAGCAGATTTGTTTCGACTGATTAGGCTTCACCAGGATTGTCCTCCTCCTCTCCGCCGTGTCTGTGGGCAGGACCCTGCACACACAGCTCTCAGTGCTGAATTACCGTTCAGCGTTTGTTCCGTGAGGCAGCAGACTGAGCGCTGTGGAGAAGCTGGGAAATGTAGTGACATAGGCTGAAAAACCGGACGTCAGTTCAAAAATAAACTACAATTCCCATGATGCTGTAATTGAATGGGATTTGCCATTATAAATGTTTTTTTTTTGGGGGGGGGGGGGGACGCCAATCTGGATCGGATCTGCACCAAAATGTGTTGGCTTCTTCCTTGGACCAAACCACACCTCTGGAAAAAAAATTCATGTAAATTCATCAAGTTGTTTTTGCATAACCTTGCTAACGGACAAAAAAACAAACAAACAAACAGACCCTGGTGAAAACATAACCTCTTTGACAGAGGTAATAAGTCATCAACCATCTATACGCAGTTATTCTATTTTAAAATTAAAATTGGGCTAATTTGTAGTCAGGTGCTTATTGTTACTTTGTGATGTTAGTATATTACTAACCAAGTAATGATACAACATAATAATACATATATTATTGTTCTTTGTATTATTATCTATGTCCAACAGTTGACCATGCTCTTTCAAACTAAAAATGTGCAATTATGATTTTAATTATAGACAAACATTTCTCCTGTTCTAAGTAGAACTATTAACTTAACTAACTTACCATTGATGATTTTGTTTTAATGTGATGCCTGGTAACCACAGTTTGTATGTCAATGTGTTTAGATTTTGCTTTACTATTTAACGGTAGATGTGAAGGAAGAATAAGAATAAGCTTTTGTTTTCCCTTTGTACAATAAGTAATTTCAATAATCAGTAGGCTACAAAATTAAATGAGATAACTTACTGTAGGCCTACTCATGTGATAAGGACTCTCGTCATGGACATGCAGTGTGCATCCTCTGCTGTCAGATCTTACCTGGATACAGCAGTGCTATTTTCTGATTGGCTGATATGTAGCTGTATGTTATTTTTGTTTGTTTGATGGATGATTGGGTCATGTGAAGCTCCCGTTGGGCTCTACGAAACTAAGAGCGTCTTACTAACTACACAATGCATATATATCGGTGTATCTTGGTGGGCATGACAAAGAAAAATCAAGAACCACTGATTTAGACCGACATTTTTATGTGAAAAGATTCAAGTTGTGACTTCAAAAATGAAAGTAAAACTCACAGTTATATGCGGCACCAAATAAGATTTTAGACCAGAGATTTTAAAGGCCACAAAATAACATGAAATCCAGAAAATGCCATCTTACCTGCAGATGAAACATGACAGCACATCAGCAACAGGAATAAAGTCCTCATGATTATTTGATTAGAGGCTGTGGACCGAGGGTTCATATTCTGAAACTACAGTCGCTCTCTGAACGGTGCTCACTGTGGGGTGTCTTACCCAGAATGATGAACAGGAAGTTCACACTTTCCACATCCTCTGCTGCTCCCCTGGGGTGTAAATGAAGTAGGCCACCATAATATCTCATGAATAAACAAGATGAGAAAGGCCATATGATTGTCATTTTAGCAGTACTTTTATTTACTTTCTTTTATCTCTTAAGTCTTCAAGACATTTTCTTTAACCTTTGAGCACATATCCTCTGAGATTCAAAGATGATCTGGTCAGATTTTGGAGGTCAAGGTCATGGAGGTCATCCTTTGCTTGCAAGTAGGATTTCTCAAGAACATTTGTTGGCACTTCCTCCAACCTTCAACATATGTTTTTGTCAGTGGGGAAGACAACCAGGTGTGGACCCTTAGATGAAGCATGAGGTGGGGTTGCTCCAGGTCTATGGCATTAGGATTGACCATTTGTGAAGTCTCTCAGGTCTGTGGATGGAGGAAGTACTGCACCTGTCAATAGATGTAATGCATTTTCTCTGATAATTACTGTCAACATGCATTTTTGAGCCACTCAAGTGATGAGAGTAAATGTCACTGAGTCTGTCACATGAGTTGGGTCACCTTAACAACACTCACAAACAGAAAAACAAGTGTAGACGAGGCTGAAACAGTCACCTTTCTGTGAACAGGCAGTCTGACAGCGTGATCAGCCGTTTACATGGAGGCTTCAAAAAGAGGAAAAACAACCACTGCCTGATGAGATAAATTGGCATTTCTTTTTCCATTATATAAAATGATAATTTATCTTTTTTCATCTCAAACCAGGTTGACCTGTGGAGAATGTAAAGATGATGCCTGTTTGGTCATGGACCCCACGGTGAATGGATTCTCTTTGGATTGTTTACTGTTGTACTGGAAAATATATGTGACTTATAAATGATCAAGAAGAGAAACATGAGAAAAATAAAGGAGATAGTTAGCATGAAAATGTATTTTTAGTGCAAAGAGAGTTGTTGTTACAAAATGAAATAATTTAATAAAAGAGCAGCTCAGGACTCGACAATGACCAAGATGAAATATCATCACTCACATAATTGGATGTTTAGATTGTCTTCACTTGTCTTTAATCAAAAATGTCTTTACAAAAATCATCCACATTGTCAAGGAGGTAAAACCTGTTATGTATGGTAAAAAAATCACATTTTAACATGCTGATTGATTATAGCAGATTATATGGTATACAAAGTCTGTTGAACAAAACACATTTGCTCAAAATCTTACTGCTGTTAGCTTCACCTCAGCTTATTTACCATCCTAAAATAAATCTAGCTTCTGTTTTGATCAATCGATTGACAGAAAGTCAGAAAGATGAAGTATCTTCATAAAAACGGTCTCCTTGGTGCTAAAAATGTTGAGCTTAAACAAATCCCTCCAAAATAAAAGCAAGTTGTTTATCGTCACTGTCAGGCAAAAACCTCTTATCTCCAAAATATCTTCTTTGCAGGAAATGAAAAAAAGTCTTGACTAATGAATACATTAATATTGTATGGTCCTGATACCAAATCATTGAACTTTAATTTGGTTAAAATTTTATAAAACCTGGTCACCAACATAGAAGTTGACAAATAGCACTGTTTTATGAAAATCATAATATATGGAGATAAGAGGTTTGTGTCCAATGGTGACGTTATGTTGTTGTTTCAGCATCCTCCGACTGATGTTCCCTGTCCCCCTGTGAAGACAAGCAGCAAACAATAAATAACATGTCACTTCAGTTCACTTTGCTTCACATTTGGACATTTTTTTACTTACTTGCAACAGGCTGGAACCCTGAAAGAAATCAGAAATCACAAAGTTAGCAACATTAGCATTATTTAATGCCTTTTTTTTTTTTAGAGTTTATGATTTTTTTGGACTTTTTGTTGACTATTTTTTGTGACTGAAATTCCCAAACTCTGAAGCTCAATTTCTAGGAACTGCCCTAATTCAGATCAAACATAATAATTTCATGACAGTGCTTTACAAGAAGAGGAAGAGTAACAGGAGTGTGGCTCCTGACAGCAATATGCAGAGCGTCTAGGACGGAAGACAAATACGTTTGCAAAATTCAGTGATATCTGTTTGATCACTTGAAGATGATAAGATTCCAAATCCTACATCTAGACTTGGTCAAACTACTACTTTAAACTAATTATTCAAAAATAAAGACCAGAATTTTCTGCGAGGGAAGAAAACCTAGAAGCAGCGGAGGCTTGTATCTGATTGTGTTCTTTGTTCTTCCAGTAACAAGTTTATTGAGGCTTTTTTTGACACTTCTCAGAAGTGATTAAAGTTTCTTGTTATTGTCGTATGTTACTTTTAATCATTACTCTTTTAATATTTGAATTTATTTTAGGATATTTCCATGAGATGCAGCATCTTGTTTTCAAGGGGGTCCCAACACAGATACAAAAAAGTAACACAAAACATACACAACAATAATACACACAAAAACACACTGCTCTACCACTTCAGCCCCCACACCCCACCCACCCAATCACCAACTCACAACAATAGTGCTCACACACATGCACATAACCCCATTGCAACACATTACAATCACCAGGAGCAACAGAATGCCGCAGTAATTTTGAAATAAAATAAAACAAATAAAATACAAAAACAATATCAAAAACATGAACAACTTGTTTGTAAGTGTGAAAATAAATTTGATCTAAAGATGAACAAAGAGGTGATGGACTTTAAAGAGGAAGGGAGATTCTTCCAATCAGATGGGGCTTTGAACTTGAATGACCTGTGACCTATTTCCTTATGGATTTTAGGGGCTGTGAAAAATGGGTTAGTCATATGTCTAAGAGGATATTGAGATGTATATGGACCAGGAGCTGTTTTAGGGATGATGGAACATGTAAGCGGATGCACTTAAAAGAAACAACACCCAGTGAAACTGATGCCTGGATTCAGGATGAAGCCAATTGAAGGCCTCGTACATGAGACAGTGGTGAGTTCTGAATGGACATCTCAAGACAAATCTGCATAGGGAGTTATTTAACATATTGAGGGGCGTGAGGACAGAGTCAGTGGTGTTTTGGTAGACAACATCAGCATAACCGAGTATGGGAAATACCAGCTGTGAGATGATTCTTTTCCTGACTTGAAATGAAAAACAGTTGATTGATCGGTAAAGAGAACCCAGACAGCCATCCTTTTTTATTTTACAAATGTGATCGATATGCACTTTAAAAGTAAGCTAAGGGTTCATCCAAAGACCAAGATATTAAAATACACTAACTCTCTCCAGAGGAGTTCCATCAATAAAATCAATTAACAGCTCGGTGAGTGAGATTAACCATGTTTTGTACCAAACACCGTGAAACATGATTTTTTCATATTAAGGACAAGCCTGTTGTTATTGAACCATTGTTGAACAGTATTAAAATCTTGTTGTAAATTATACTGGACTGAATATGTAGATCATTCACTTGAGCATATATATTGTATGCAATAAGAACTAACTTGCTTAAAACCTTTTAATTAGTGGTGGAAAAATGTACAACTTCAGTACTTGAGTAAAGAGAGGATCTTCCTGTTTGGTTTTTACTCCATTAGAAGTGAAAGTTCATAAATCAGGTTATTACTTGAGTAAAGTTTTGGACAAATTCTTCGTAAAAAAAGTCCTGAAGGATTTTTTATCACTTTTTTTGTGCTTTTTCATTACAGTACAAGGTATTTCAAGGCTTTTCAGAAGAACATGTATCTCACTGTTGATGTTTCTTCTCCAGATGAAGATTCCAGTGATGCAGACTAACAGGAGCAGCAGTCCCACAACAGGTCCAGAACCAAGAGCAACCGGAGATCCAGAGGGAGGCTCTGAAATCACAACAAAATGTTGAGTTACTTAAGAACATTGGAGAAGCTCTTTTATTCTGAATCAGCTTTGTCCAGGTATGTGAACACAGACAAGGATTTCACTTCAGTTCACTTTGCCATCATTGAACAATTACTTCAGAATTAATATCTAAAAAATACAATGAAAAGAAAAACAGGCTGTCAGGACTCATGTTAGCACAAACACATAAAGCCAGTGTAGAAACAGAGCAGTGATTCAGAGTGTAAAGAGTTAAATAGACATGATGATGCACCATGTGTCAGATAACAGGTGTGATTTACATGAGGTAGATGCAGACACTTTAAACAGAGTGGTCAAGGAACAAGTCCATGAACACAGTTAAAGTTAAAGATTCTTCTTCACAGACAGATTTTTCTAATTTCATTATGAAATCAGAAAACTTGCATTTTGTTTGTGCCTGCATTGACTTCATTTTAGCACCAGAGACATTCACTTGGTGACATCAGAAGGACTACATTAAGTCTGTTTGAGCCAAGACAAATATACCTTCACTGATAATACCAGAGCTGACCAGGTCCAACTCTGACAGCAGTCTTACCGTAGTTACTTCTGATCACTGCTTTGTCCAGTTTGGTGATGATGTCCTCACTGGAGCTGAAACACACACTTGTACCTCCCCCAGTCTTCAGGTTTCACTGCTGAAATGTTCAGGTCAACACTCATCTGGAAGGTCTCATCGTGGTTGGGAAGGATCTCTCCATGGTCCACATCTTCATGAAGCTCCTCTCCATCATTCCTCCAGAACATCACAGCTCTGTCAGGGTAGAAACCTGTGGCAAAGCAGCTGACTGGAGAGGAGGGAGACTTCTGGAGGAGAGACACTGATGTATTCCCTAAAAAAGGTAAACAGAGCTGAGGAATCTGCAGAGGAACATGACACAGTATGTTCTTATATGTTGTTGTGTACTCTTTTAAATCATTTTGAAAGGCATTAAAACATACTGATACTGTTGAAGAACATTGGATCAGGGCCAATGCCTGTGTTTTGTAATTGATTGGGGATTGAAATTTACTCTGATCATCTCACCCCAGTTGTTTTCTTCTGAAGCAGATGAGAGAAGGGGCTTGACTTCCCTGTCAGGCATCCCTCTAATGAGGCTGTAAGTGGCAAAACTCCATCTGTTCAGTGGCTGACAGTATCTTTAAGTCACTTTCTTTTATGGTCTCAACTTACTCATGCTTACTCCTTGGCCGGAGGGAATAAGCACAAACTATGTAGTGCCAGCTATCATGGTGTGTATGATTTGAGCTCTAGAGTCGGGCTGTTCAAGTTGAAAATTAGACACATCACTGTGAATGCCCCCTTTGATTGTAATTTCTACTCAGGAAGTTGGACAATCTTCAGGTACCCTGACTTTACCTGCTCATAACTGGAACATGTTAAAGTGGGATGTGACGTAATTCTAAAGTCTGAGTTCTGAGGTAAATGGACGCACCATCATCCCAGAATAAAAAAAAGAAAAGCCACAACAAACAAGAAGACCACATGCTGGGGATGCATCATAATCCTACCTGTTTGCTGTGTGAAGTTTCTTCTGTACTGCAAATACTTTTGAATCCAGAGAGGGCACATGTGGGTGAAGAATCTTTTATTGCCCTCTAACCTAGCTTTGTCAGTATCCCATCTGTATTTAGTCATAAGTGCCTTGGGTGTTGGAGCAGTCCACGTCAGTGTCTGCAGATCCAATGATATGAAGTCCTCTCCATCGTAACCATACTTGTTAAATCCAACAATTTCTCCAGTCTCATCATCCCACTCACAACCAGCTGTCTTCTGTAACATGTGTATACCTGAAAGAGACAGAGGACAGGGAAGAGACGTGCACTGAGAAAGACCCCCACATTATGTTTTGAGGATCTTTTAACATTTACCCTCACATCAGCATGACTCTACCCTACTGACAAATCTTTAATTTTAAATCAAAGTCACTTTATGTACATATCCTTTTTCAACACATTCAAGACATCTGATGAGGGAGCAGCTGAAAGTATGTGTTGGCATGTAAACAGTCCAGTCAGCAAGAATGAAACCAGCCAAAGTTTAGCAGCATCCACTGCAGCACATGGAAACAGCAGTGAATCTGTCACATGGTGTGACGTCCCTCTGAGGAGAGGTTGACACAGAGTGAGACGTTTTGGGCCCAAGAAGCAGTTTTCCCTGTCCATTTGTGTGGACATAGGCTGATACTACCTCTAGAGATGGAGCAAATGGGGGTCATCTTGTTCCCCTGTTCTGTCTTTGCAAAATTTGCAAAATTGAAATTAGACACAATATATTAATTCGTCTTGAAAAAGGAGCTTGTGGCATTGTGCATATCCACAGTTTTTTACCCTTTCACCACTAGGAGGCACTATGATTTATGCAGGTTTATCTTCACAGGTGTTTCCAGGCCTGGACCTGGTCAGGACAAAAAGTTTGGGACAAATATGATCAAGCATGGCTAAAAAATAAAAATACACTTCTTGATTTGCTGAAATTATTAAAACGTGTCATTTTTGATAAAATAAGTCTTTTGGGATATGTCCAAATCCTGGATGTTCAATGATTATCAAGGTCTCAGCTCGATGTACACCAAATTTGAAGTAGATTGGACCAAGGCCCTTGGATCAGTGAGTCCTAGAGGACCCCTGGAAATGTCACCATGACACTAAGTGGCTGTTTTCAGGTCTCAGAGTGCTGGACATGAGCACCAAGTTTCTGATTTGTTGTGTAGAATCTCTGAAGGGACTATTGTTTCAACATTTAAAGGGAGCTCTACTGAGCTAATTCCTTAAAATCTTTCTGCAAACCTATAAATTATCAATTATTTCACCAGACCTGATCGACCTGCACATTTTCATGACTTTTCATGCATATTCACATTCTCAAATTTAGAAATGATCCTAGGCAAAAAACAAGTTACAATATGATGGAGGAGGCATCACAGGGGAGTAAAAAAATAGCCTTGAAAAAGCAGTGAGAATGAGGCTTATGTAAGTCTCCAGTAAAAAATCAAATCAAATTAATTCATAAAGCTGAATAAAACTACTTCAGGGTTAAAATGTTTGGTAATTAACATTAAAAGCTCATTATGATCACAAACATACAGTACCTCCAGTTTGGTTGAGGCGTTGCATGATGATGTCAATGTTTGCCCTAAAGAAGTGTCGAATGCCCAAACACTTCAGAGTGTACCACTGCAGGTGGTCTGGATCATCTTTCAGCAGTTCTTTCGCCCAGTCAGTTTTAGAGTCTGCTGTTGTCGTGCTGTCACAGTATCCATAGGGAACTCCATCTAGCATAGGTAAGCCCACAAACTCTGGAAAATCTGGGATGCCATAAGATGCTGTGACGAAATATTCCAGGGAGTGTTTCACTATAAGAAAAAAAGTTTTTTTCTTTAATATATTTTATCAAAGTTACCCATGTACCCACGCACCCATTGATTTACTTTTGTTCCACATTCTAAACACCTTGTTGAAATAGAGTGGTGATGCAGGGATGATGTATTTTTGTAAACCAACACTAAAGTTAGTGTCACACTGGTTCCTTTGGGATGTTTTTTGTGTTTTGGGTCATTGCTGATAATAAGGTCTGCACAAAAATTGTTAAACTTGCATCTTTGTGTAATGATGATGATCTTAACAACTAAACCTACTTTTCACAATGGGCTCTAATATATCGTAGACCAGGGTGCGCCAATGGGCTGTGTCCAGGGCATTTTGAAATTTTCGTGTATGGCGCAGTCTGCCACAGAGAGGCGCACCCACGCCTCCATCCCTCCCACCTGCGCAAATGGCAGAAAAGGGGGGAGAGAAGGCATAAGTGGGCTTAAAACAGCTGAGTGTAATCTTCACTAATCAAATGAACGCCTCTCCTCGCCTTTAAAGGCACTGCAGGCAAGGCGCAGTACCAATTTCAATCTCTCCTCCATTGACTCCACCCTCGGGAGGCTGGCGGATGCAGCCGACCGAGGCTGTTAAAGGATAAGTTTGGTTTTTTGACACCTGGACCTTATTTTTAGGATTAAATACGCTCGTAGACTCACCCAGACAATTTTGGCGGAGCTCAGAGCCATTTTCAAGCAATTTAGATCCATCCAACGGCATTTTTCCTCATGCCGTAGTAGCAGACGGGGCCAGAAATCGTATTTTGGGGGGCATCAATACGTGTTTCCTCTGGTCTCAAGTCCCACTCTGAGCAGCAAAGGCACTCCTCCTCTGTTGCCATTGCCGTGCAATGTCCACGACATCACCACCAGTTAGCCCCCATTCGTGGACGTGCAGTGGTTGCTTGTTCTCTGGCCAGCTGTTCGGCTCTTTCCCTCTGCATCCTCCTTTCAAATAGCTCCTCGTCGTTATATTCTGGCTCAAAACGATACGGGCATCCATTATACTCAAAGTCGTCGTCAGACACTTCTACATCGGATAAATATTCTGCCATGTTGCACAAAAATAGCCATGTAGCCGTGTAGCCTAGCAACAACAGCGGCTCTACTCAGCTGCGCTCTTGCGGTGCATGTTTATGACGTTACCAAAAGTTACCCATCCTTGTAAAGCCCCGGATGACCATAACAACAAAGTTGAGCTGACATGGTGATAACACTGGCCATTCATTTATAAAATGTAGCTGAAATGAGCGAGTTTCGCAGCAGATAATGTCTAATTTAGGGGCTTCGATTTCTGGCCCCGTCTGCTACTATGGCATGTGAAAAAATGCCGCTGGATAGATCTAAATTGTTCGAAAACGGCTCCGAGCTCCGCCAAAATTGTCTGGGTGAGTCTACGAGCGTATTTAATCCTAAAAATAAGGTCCAGGTGTCAAAAAACCAAACTTATCCTTTAAGACCCCGGACCAGGGGAGGATAGCTCTCCTCAGGCTCTGTCCAAGGGCGCGAGGAGGAAGTGGAAGGAGACGCGTTTGAATAAAATTTATTTTTCTCATGAATGATTTTGTGTATCTTAAAAGTGATTGAGTATTGAACAACACATGCAGTTCGGCCTCTCTCCCTCTCAAGTCCTGTAATGTCTCCTCCGTGAGGTCAAAGTGGCATCCATGGCGTAAGGCTATGTTGTGGAGCACGCAACATGCGACAAAGAATGCACTGACACTCTGGATACCTGCCTGGAAGGTTTGGGTGACGTGTGCGCACTGTGTGCCTGTCAGCCAAATTACCACTGCACCGGGCGTGCTTCGCCTGCACCGAGAATAGACTAGGTTCGAGCTGGCGAGCTTTCAGCGCACCTTCCGCGGAGTGTTTTGGCACGACATTGTCATTGCGCTAAGCTGAATCTGTCGACACCTCCCCCTGGTGTGTCGCCACACCCATCTCGGCACAGCCAAATGTGCCAAATTGGCTGCGCTCGGTGGTGCGCAGGACGAAATTACTACTGCGCGGGATGTGCCACCCTGCGCCACCCTGCGCTGCGCCAGGAATTTAGAACCCAATGTTTTAAGCTAAAATGAAATCATTTAGAGTAAAAAACTATAAATGAGCTATTATCGAACTACAACATGGTGGTTTGACTTAAAAGCAACAATGTTTCCAATGTTTAACATCTTATTATGACCTCTTGTTTGAGAGTTTCCTCTTAATCAATTGACCTGAAAAGGTTGGTCCATTTAGCAATGGCATTTGGCTGTAGTGTGAGAATTAGTGATTGTCAAAAGACAACCAGAAATACTTCCCGCCAGGTCCCTGACCATTTTTGTAGTCCTTGTTAGCAGTTAGTTAGCTACCACCATCGCTAACAACAAGGCTTTAAGATTCAAAAGACAAAAAAATCAGCTCATTACTTCCCATTAAACATTACAAAACTCACGTGTTCACCACAAATCTTATATCATGCTCTTATTTGAAAACTGGTATTCTAAATCCCATTTACCTTGGAGGGTTAGGAACCAGGAAGTGAGAAATGCTAACTCACTTCTGCGTTTTTTGGAATCATTCCTGCATCACTCTATTATCATTATGTGAATTCAGTGTAACACAATTTAGTTGGAGTTCAGCTAGATGCTGATTTGTTATTTAACATCTACCTTAAGATCATCACAGTTGTTAATGTTAATATTAGAAACACCCTAACTACCTTTACAACCACAAAGACATGAAGACCCTCTTGAAAACAAGATCCCAAATCTCAAGGGGCTAACCTCTAATAAATCTATATTCAGCGGAGGCAAGTATGCTGAGGACAGATTTATGATTGATTGATATTTCAAGTGTATTGATCTTAGGAGGGACAAAATAAGTTCATGAACATCACTATACAGCAGAATTTCCCATGTCAGATTATAGCCATTAACTGATTTCTATCTGTTGTCCCTGAATAGATGTTCCCTGAAGAGGAAGAGCTTAAAGACACATTTATCAAAAATGCATCAGAAGGAAGAGCAAAACTAACATAACTAAAACGCAACTTAGCCTAACTGCCACATAATACACATATTATTATGACACATATTATTACACAATCTCTCAAGCATATTGCATCAATACATCATCAAAGTGCTCTTCTGAAATAAATAATAAAACAAATAGATATGCAAGTAAAGATCTGTCTTGGTTGAAGAAAAAATAAATCCATTTCTAGCTATGCAGGAATAGATAAGATATCTATTCCTTCATAGCTATACAGGTCTGTTTGGATTTTAGCCAGTTCCTCAGATGGACTATGAAAGAGCTGCAGTTGGGACAATCTGACTGTGAGTGCCATGCTTTTTTATAGAGCTGCAACCTTGTTGTATAAAACTCTCTGACCAAAGTTGGTTTTCCTACGGAGAATGTCACAGTCTCCTCTCAAGAGAGCTCTTGTAGTTCTGGTGGAGGTATGTGAATCTAAAACTCTGTTTATGAACTCGCTTAGGGGCGGTGGGGCCTGTCCATTCAGGACTTTGTATGAACAAACTTGTTTGAAATCAGTGAGATGATTGAAGCTCAACAATTCGTGTTTATCAAGTATTTTACAATGGTGGTATGTTGATGACTTCCTGTCAAATATTTTCTAAGCATTGTTATATATCAACAAGAAAACTGCTTAACTCCCTGGTTGTTCTGGCAAATGACCAGCTAGCTTAGCAGTACTCTTGTTAATATATTTAGTTAGAGCAGAGGTGGGAACAAAATGTGTCTTCTCTGATGACAGAAATGTAGAATTAGAGGCGGGGGAATAGAAGCAGAAGATATCCCCCCATCCCACCTGTCAAACATCCTGAGGTAACAGGGTGGTGTTTATTACTGGACCACTGGCCAAAGTCATAGGACAGAAAAGATGGCTGTCCCTCACCAAGTCCTTCCCCCCAGGTGTGCTGTTATAAACACTATTGTTAAATTATTAACAGCGTCTCTGTATCTTTTTTCCTAACCAAAACTGTTTTAAGGCCTCCGAGAACATGACATGAAATTTTTAGGATTTTAATAGAATATCAAAGTTAATGTGTCATTAAGCATCCTTACAAATCGTTCAAAACATCTCTAAATATTTAAAAAATTGTACTAAAACATCTATTTTACAGCTCAGATCATTTCTCAGGACTGTGTGGACGTGGCCATTTATCTCTGTGATGTGAAGAGGCCCATTGGGTGATGATCTGATTTTGGTGGTGATCCAAAAACAGATGCAGATCCAAAAGAAAATTATTAAAACACTTTTGTAGATTAGTTTTTAAAAGAGCTTAATGTTAGTAATATATTTTACTTCTAGTGTAATTTGCTCAACACCTCTTGTGTCTGTGTCTGCACAGAAGAAAACTTTATGGAGAAATAATGTTCACATTCTTGGGTTTCATAAAAATCTTAACCTGGCACTTTACATGACCTCTTAAGGGATGGGTCGAAAATTTTTTGAACTCATAGGGGGGACATGACAGACAACAATTGAGAACCACTGATTTAGACCTACATTTTTATGTGATAAGTTTAAGTGCAAGCTGTGACTTAAAATGTGAAAATAAAACTCGCAGAGTTCTACACAGCAGAAATTATCATTTAGCCCAGAGATTTTAAAGGCCACAAAACAAAATGAAAAACTTATCTGCAGATGAAACATAACAACACATCAGCAACAGGAATAAAGTCCTCATGATTCATTGTTGAGAGGTCTTGAACTCAGGGTTTACATTCAGAAACTCCAGTCACTCTCTGAACGGGGCACACTGACGGGGCGTCCACAGGATAACTGCCTCATAACTGTGATGTTGAACAGGAAGTTCGGACTTTGAGCGGCCTCTGCTGCTCCCCTGTGGTGTAAAAGAAGTAGGACACCATAATATCTCATGAATAAACAAGATGAAAAAGGCCATATGACTGTCATTTTAGTAGTACTTTTATTTACTTCCTGTTATCTAAAGATATGTTCTTTAACTTTGAGGACATATCCTCTGAGATTCAAGAATGATCTGGTTAGATTTTGGAGGTCAAGGTCATGGAGGTCACCCTTTGCTTGCAAGTAGGATTTCTCAAGAAAATTTTAAGGGATTTCTTTCAAGCTTTCAACGCGTGGTTTTGTGCCTGGGGAAGACAGCCAGGTGTGGACCCTTAGATGAAACATCAGGTGGAGGCCTATGGCATTAGTATTGACCATCTGCAGACACGTGACCTACATGAAGTCACTCAGGTCTGCGGACAGAGGAAGTACTGCAGCTGTCATCAGACTTTAATGCATTTTAGCTGAAAATTACTGTGAACGTGCATTTTGGAGCCACTTAAGTGATGGAGAGTAAATGTCACTGAGTCTGTCACATGAGTTGGGTCACCTTAACAACACTCACAAACAGAAAAACAAGCGTAGACGAGGCTGAAATAGTTGCTTTTCTGTGAACAGGCAGTCTGATAGCATGATCAGCTGATTACATGGAGGCTTCAAAAAGAGAAAAAACAACCACTGCCTGATGAGATAAATTGGCATTTCATTTTTCCATTACTCAAAATGATCATTTATCTTTTTTCATCTCAAACCAGGTCAGCCTGTGGAGAATGTAAAGATGATGTCCATTTGGTGATGGACCCCACGTTGAATGGATTCTCTTTGGATTTTTTACTGTTGTGCTGGAAAATATATGTTGCTTATAAATGATTAAGAAGAACATGAGGAAAATAAAGAAAGAAATCATTAGCATGAAAATGTATTTTTAGTGCAAAGAGAGTTGTTGTTACAAAATGAAATAATTTCATGAGAGAGCAGCTCAGGACTCGACAATGACCATTATGAAATATCATCACTCACATAATAGGATGTTTAGATTGTCTTCAGTTGTCTTTAATCAAAATGTCTTTAAAAAAATCATTCATATTGTCAAGGAGGTAAAACCTGTTATATATGGTAAAAAAAGACATTGGGTCTGCGGTGAGATCCTCAGCTGGGTTCGGGCGGTCCGCCTCACGTCCTTCAGCTGCTTGCACAGCGATCTGCGTCGGGTCCAAAAAGAGGGAAAAAGGAACGAAAACAGAAGAACAGTCTGTATGCTCGTCCCGCGAGTTGCAGACTGTGACCTAGGTTTAAAGATGTAAAGCCAAACGTTTGGTGTCTTGGGGCGGCAGGGTCGCGGAGAAAGCCCGTGAGAGCTCTCTACTGTACGAACGAAGGCACCAGGGTAAAGCGTCGAGGATGGGCTGCGTTGGGGTCTTTTGGTTTAAATGACGTCACCGGGAATCCCCACAGGGTTTACCTGTTTCCGGCCAATGTCCATGCAGAGTTTTGATTCAAACTAAGTTTCACACCTAGGTTTGGGGGTCGTGGTGCCCTTTTTGTAACGGTCAGCAAAACTCTAGGTGAGGCTTCAAAGGCTTCTCCTTTGGTTTCGAGGCCACGTGAATATATGTCAACACCATGAAGAAACATCTCATTTGACTTTAAAGGTCATGCGTAAAAGGTCATAGAGTTTCATGATCATCATGGGATGCCAATATGTGAGACCCCATTTCTCAAAAATAATTTGAGACAGTTTCTCCAAACCTTGCACAAATGACCACCATGACACAAGGGTGAACTGGCAAGATTTTGAAGGTCAGATGTCAAGGTCATGGAGTTGTCTGGTCATGGTTTGCCTGTGAGTGCAGTTTTTATTGAAAGCTCATATGGATTTCTGTAAAATCCTGCATGCTTGTCTTCTTGCCCTGAGCGATACCCTGATAAGATGTTAGATGTCATGGATCAGAGGCTATCCAGCATCATGTTCACCATTTGCTTGTGAACACAATATTCAAAACAACTTGGCTGCATTTGTTTGATGCAAGAAAACGAAACATCTTTACATTAAAATCATGATTTCTCTTTAGAAAGCTTAAACCAGGTCAATCTGTGGAGAATGTAAAGATGATGCACATTGGGTCGTGGGTGTCATGTTGAATGGCCTTTAACTATTGTAGCCTGGTATGTTTTGTTTGTACTGGAAAATATATGTGGCTTATAAATGATCAAGAAGAGAGTGAAACCAAAAACATGAGGAAATAAAAAAAGACACTGTAAGCAGGAAAATGAAGTTTTAGTGCAAAACAAAAATGAAGAGAGTTGTTGTTACAAAATCATTTCAATAATAATTTCATGAGAGAGCAGCTCAGGACTTGACAGTGACCAAGATGACATATCAACACTCACAAAATAGGATGTTTAGATTGTCTTCACTTGTCTTTAATCAAAAAATGTCTTTAAAAACATCACTCACATTGTCAAGGAGGTAAAACCTGTTATCTATAGTAAAAAATCACATTTTAACATGCTGATCGATTATAGAAGATTATGTGGCATACAAAGTTTGTACTAAACACATTAGCTTAAAAAAATTAGTGTGGGTAGATGTCGCCTTAGCTTTTTTCATTGCCTAAAATGAATCTAGCTTCTGATAGATAGATAGACAGATATATAGATTTTTCTTATTGCACATCAAATATCATTAAGAGTTAGACTCACTCACACATCCACAAAGTTTCCTTTTTTTAATATTAGAAAATAAAAGTGTCTTCATCAACACCAGTCTCCTTGGTGCTAAAATCATTGAGCTTAAACAACTCCCTCCAAAATAAAAAGTTGTTCATGTTGTTTCAGCCTCTTCCTTGGGTGTTCCCTGTACCCCTGTGAAGACAAGCAGCAAATAATAAATAACATTTTAATTGAACAGAGATGACATTTGGACTTTTTTTTTTAACTGAATTTGACTTACCTGCAACAGGCTGGAACTCTGAAAGAAATGAGAAATTGAAAAGTTAGAAACATGAATATTATTTAAAGGGTTTGTTTTAGAGTTCATGAAGTTTTGGACTTTTTGTCAAGCACTTTTTTGTATTAAGTTACAAAACCTTAAAGCTTAATTTCTGCCCCAGATTTAACATAATTATATCAAGAGGGTGATTTAAGAGAAGAGGAAGAAAAATGGGCAGAGTGGCTTCATAGTAGTAATTCTACTATTGCCGTAGGTTACTTTTAGTCATTACACTTTTAAAATTTAGATGATTTACTTTTGTATATATATTGCATGCAATAAGAATGTACTTGTTTGATAACTTTTAACCAGTGGTGGACAAATTTACAACTTCAGTACAATACTTGAGTAAAGACAGAAGATCTTTTAAAAAAAATTAAGTTTTTACTCGAGTAAAGTATCGGAAAACTTGCTTTTAAAAAATCCTGAAGGATTTTTGTCATTAGTTTTTTTAAAAAGTGTTTTTTTTTGTTACTGTAACATGTTACTACGTGAACAAGGTACCACCCAACACTACAGATGGATGTTTTTGGAAGGACCTAAAATACAAACACAATCTAGGAAACTTTGACAGAATTAATAAAAAAACAAGATTTTGAGAAGAACATGTATCTCACTGTTGATGTTTCTTCTCCAGATGAAGATTCCAGCGATGCAGATTAACAGGAGCAGCAGTCCTGCAACAAGTCCAGAACCAAGAGCAACAGGAGATCCAGAGGGAGGCTCTGAAATCACAACAAAATGTTGAGTTACTTAAGAACATTGGAGAAGCTATTTTACTCTGAATCAGCTTTAATGTCCAGGTATGTGAACAAAGACAAGGATTTCACTTCAGTTTACTTTACTATCATTGAACAATTACTTAAGAATTAATATCTGAAAAATACAATGAAAAGAAAAACAGGCTGTCAGGACTCACGTTAGCACAAACACATAAAGCCAGTGTAGAAGCAGAGCAGTGATTCAGAGTGTAAAGGATTAAATAGACATGATGGTGCACCATGTGTCAGATAACAGGTATGATTAACATGAGGTGGACAGGCAGGAGATGCAGACATGGTTAAAGTTAAAGATTCTTCTTCACAGACAGATTTTATTTTATTTCATGATGAAATCAGAAAAACTTGCATTTTTTGTGCCTTCATTGACTTCATTTTAACACCAGAGACATTCACTTGGTGACATCAGAAGGACTACATTAAGTCTGTTTGAGCCAAGACAAATATACCTTCACTGATAATACCAGAGCTGACCAGGTCCAACTCTGACATCAGTCATACCGTAGTTACTTCTGATCACTGCTTTGTCCAGTTTGGTGATGATGTCCTCCTTCACACCGTGGAGCTGAAACACACACTCGTACCTCCCCCAGTCTTTAGGTTTCACTGCAGAAATGTTCAGGTCAACACTCATCTGGAAGGTCTCATCGTGGTTGGGAAGGATCTCTCCATGTTCCACGTCTTCATGAAGCTCCTCTCCATCATTCCTCCAGAACATTGCAGCTCTGTCAGGGTAGAAACCTGTGGCGAAGCATCTGACTGGAGAGGAGGGAGACTTCTGGAGGAGAGACACTGATGTATTCCCTACAAAAGGTAAACAGAGTTGAGGAGTCTGCAGAGAAACATGACACAGTATGTTCTTATATGTTGTTGTGTACTCTTTTAAATCATTTTGAAAGGCATTAAAACACGGATGTCCTGATACTGTTGAAGAACATTGGATCAGGGCCAATATCAGTGTTTTTTAATTGATTGGGGATGGAAATTTACACTGATCATCTCACCCCAGTTGTTTTCTTCTGAAGCAGATGAGAGACAAGGCTTGACTTTTCTGTCAGGCATCCCTGTTATGAGGCTCTAAGTGGCAAAACTCCATCTGTTTAGTGGCTGACAGTATCTTTAAGTCACTTTCTTTTATGGTCTCAGCTTACTCGTGCTTACTCCTTGGCCGGGGGAAATGAGCAAAAACTACGTAGTGCCAGCTATAATGGTTTGCTCAATTTGTGCTCTAGAGTCGGGCTGTTCAAGTTGAAAATGAGACACATCACTGTGAATGCCCCCTTTGATTGTAATTTCTACTCAGGAAGTTGGACAATCTTCAGGTACCCTGACTTTACCTGCTCATAACTGGAACATGTTAAAGTGGGATGTGACGTAATTCTAAAGTCTGAGTTCTGAGGTAAATGGACGCACCATCATCCCAGAATAAAAAAAAGAAAAGCCACAACAAACAAGAAGACCACATGCTGGGGATGCATCATAATCCTACCTGTTTGCTGCATGGAGTTTCTTCTGTACTGCAAATACTTTTGAATCCGGAGGGGGCACTCATGGGTGTAGAATCTTTTATTGTCCTCTAACCTAGCTTTGTCAGTATCCCATCTGTATTTAGTCATAAGTGCCTTGGGTGTTGGAGCAGTCCACGTCATTGTCTGCAGATCCACTGATATGAAGTCCTCTCCATCGTAACCATACTTGTTAAACCCAACAATTTCTCCAGTCTCATCATCCCACTCACAACCAGATGTCCTCTGTAACATGTGTATACCTGAAAGAGACAGAGGACAGGGAAGAGACGTGCACTGAGAAAGACCCCCACATTATGTTTTAAGGATCTTTTAACATTTTACCCTCACATCAGCATGACTCTACCCTACTGACAAATCTTTAATTTTAAATCAAAGTCACTTTATGTACATATCCTTTTTCAACACATTCAAGACATCTGATGAGGGAGCAGCTGAAAGTATGTGTTGGCATGTAAACAGTCCAGTCAGCAAGAATGAAACCAGCCAAAGTTTAGCAGCATCCACTGCAGCACATGGAAACAGCAGTGAATCTGTCACATGGTGTGACGTCCCTCTGAGGAGAGGTTGACACAGAGTGAGACGTTTTGGGCCCAAGAAGCAGTTTTCCCTGTCCATTTGTGTGGACATAGGCTGATACTACCTCGAGAGATGGAGCAAATGGGGTCAACTTGTTCCCCTGTTCTGTCTCTGCAACATTCAAATGAGACATCAATACATTACTTTGTCTTGAAAAAGGAGCTTGTGATGTTGTGCATGTCCACAGTGTTTTATCCTTTCACCACTAGGAGGCACTATGGTTTGTGCAGGTTTATATTCACAGGTGTTTCAAGGCCTGGGCCTGGTCTGGACAAAAAGTTAGGGACAGATATGATCAAGCACAGCTGAAAAAAACATACACTTCCTGATTTCTGAAATTATTCAAATGTGTCATTTTTTATAAATTAAGTCTTTTGGGATAAGTCCAAAACATGGATGTCCAATGAGTTTCAAGGTCTCAGCTGGTTGTACAACAAATTAGAAGTTGATTGGACCAAAGCCCTTGGATCAGTAAGTCCTAGAGGACCTCTGGAAACGTCATCATGACCAGAGATGGCAAGTAACGAAGTTCAAATACTTTCTTACTGTACTTAAGTAGATTTTTCAGGTACTTTGTACTTTTAGAAGTATTTATTTGTCTGACGACTTTTTACTTTTACTCAGTTACATTTTCAACATAAATATCTGTACTTTCTACTCCTTACATTTCCAAAAAAAGGCTTGTTACTTTATATGTATAGCTTAAGCAGCGCTGCCCCTCCCTTTACACAAAACACGCGCTGTGCGTAGGGCCCCACGATCCATGGGGGGGCCCATTTTGCACAAGAGGATGCATTTTCCGCTGTCTGATGCAGCCATGATCCGCTCTGTGGAGTACAGGCCTGATATTTTCCATTTAAAGTGTGGCTTTTACCGTTGCTGTCTGTCCGTTATGTCATTTTGCAGTGCAGCCGATGTTCATGTGAACATTTGATCTAAATGCGTAGTGTCTTTGGGCGCATGCTTCTCCGTGTGCCGGTGAGCGTAAAGACGCAGACAGACATGCATCGCAGGCACAGTGAGGGATCATCAGTCACTGTGTGTCATTTTATAATTCAAACAGTGTCTTGATAGCTCATGTGCACTGTTTAAGTAACACGAAGACTTAAAAATGACGAGTCAGTGTTTTGATGAATCAAACTCAACATTCTTCATCAGTCCAGCTCCGACCCTCTGTTTCACTCACTCACTGTTTTCTAAATGATAAATTCATCCTGAGGTTTCCTGCATCACGTATTTTCCATGATTTAAAACAATCTTTGACGGATCAAGCTCCAAATACAATCTACTAGTGCAGTGGTTTTCAACCTGTGGGTGGAGGCCCATAAGTGGGTCTCAGAGCTGTTTTCACTGGACAGTGTATAAATCAGGTGAAAATGTGGCAAAAATGTCTTCAGTGTATGGAGGCCCTAAGAGGACAAACATCCATCAGAATATGTTGGAGTATAGCCACTAGAATAAACCAGACGCAGGAGGAGACACTGCTGTCTGTGTGTGTGTGTGCATGCAAGCCTGTGCATCTGGTGTGTGTGTGAGAGCCGGTCTGCTACTCCGTACAGTGAGAAACAACTGTTGCCTGATGTGTTATTAAAAAAAGTGCTATCAAAAAGGTTGATTAAGAGATGGGCCAATGAGCATGATTTGTGACACCATAGTTTAGAAGCTAATCCTGGTCCAAAATTCAATGTTCAGAAGTGTGATGTGTTAACCTTAAGTGTACAATACAAATGCCTGAAGGACTATACAGTGAAGTACATTAGGATACTAGGCAGGTAGTTTTTTTTTCAAACAATAACATTGCTAAAGTAGATTCCATATAAATTATCCTGTGTTTAATAGCTTCGCAGCCAGTGAATCGTGCAATAGAAATACTTTTTACTTTTAAAAGTACTTTTGAGTACATTTCAGAGCCTGTACTTTTTACTTTTACTTGAGTAGATATTTGCATCAGTACTTTTTACATTTACTCAAGGCGTTGTTTTACATAGGTATTTTACTTTTACTCAAGTAAGAATTCTGGGTACTTTTGCCATCTCTGATCATGACACTTACATCAAGTGACTGATTTTTTGTGTAGAATCCCTGGAGGGGCTATTAGTTTCAACATTTCAAGGAGGTGCTACTGAGCCAATTCCTTAAAATCTTTCTGCAAACCCGTGAATTATCAAATATTTCACCAGGCCTGATCTACCTGCACATTTTCATGACTTTTCATGCATATTCACATTCTCAGATTTAGAAGTGATCCTGGGTCAAAAAGGAATTACAATATGATGGAGGAGGCGTCACAGGGGTGTAAATATTATGGCTTGAAAAAGCGGTGAGAATGAGGCTTATGTAAGTCTCCAGTAAAAAAATCAAATCAATTAATTTATAGAGCTGAACAAAACTACTGCAGGGTTAAAATGTTTGGTAATTAACGTTAAAAGCTCAGCAGGAGCACAAACATACAGTACCTCCAGTTTGGTTGAGGCGTCGCATGATGATGTTAATGTTTTCCCTAAAGAAGTGCTGACTGTCCAAACACTTCAGAATGTACCACCGCTGGTGGTCTGGATCATCTTTAAACAGTTTTTTCACCCAGTCGATTTTGGAGTCTGCCGTTATCTTGCTGTCACAGTATCCAAAGGGAACTTCATCCAGCATAGGCAAGGCCACAAACTCTGGAAAATCCGGGATGCCATGACTTGCTGTGATGAAATATTCCAGGGAGTGTTTCACTGTAAGAAATTTTTTTTTCTTTTTATTTACCAAAGTTACCAATGTGCCCACGCACCCATTGATTTTGTTTCACATCCTTGGCACCTTGTTAAAATAGAGCGGTGCAAGGATAATATATTTTTGTAAGCCTGGACTGAAAGAAGCCTGTGGATGTTTTCCTGTGTTTTGGATCATTGCTGATAATAATGTCTGTACAAAAAATATTATACTTATATGTTTGTGTCTTTGATATAATCTGAACAACTAAACCTACTTTTAATGGTGTTTTAAGCTTAAGCGTAATCAATGAGAGTGAAAAGCTACCAGTAAGCTATTATAGAACTACAACATGGCAGTCTGACTGAAAAACAACAAAAATATTTCCTCTGTTTAACATCTTATTGTGACCTCTTGTTTGAGAGTTTCCTCTTAATCAAGTGATCTGATCCAGTTGGTCTTCATGGCTGTGGCAATAGTGTATGAATAACTGATCATTAAAAAAACAATCTGAAATACTTCCCATCCACTTTTGTAGTTCTTGTTATCATCATTTTAAACAAACAACAAATAAGATCGATAAAACAAAAAACATCAGCTCATTATTTCACATTAAACATAAAAAAAAACTCTTTTGTGTGTTCACCACAAATCTTATATCATGCTCTTATCCTAAAACTGGTATTCTAAATCCCATTTACTCTGGAGGGTTGGGAACCAGGAAGTGAGAAATGTTAACTCATGTCTGTGTTTTTGGATTCATTCCTGTACCACTCTATTATCATTCTGTGAATTCAGTTTTTGAATGACTTTCAGCTAGATGCTGCTTTGTTATTCAACATCAGTCCTCTCTACCTTGTAATCATTATAGCTGTTAATGTTTATATTAGAACCACTCTAACTACCTTAATGACCACATAGACATGAGGACCCTCTTGAAAACAAGATGCCATATCACATGGGGCTAACCTCTAATACATCTATATTCAACAGAGACAAATATTATGAGGACAGATTTATGATTGGTCCATGAATCTGTCACTACCTTCAATTCTAACTTAAGTCCCTTCGTCTCTGCCCACCTCCCTTCCTTCGCCCACACCCCTCCAGCACACCTTCAGTGGACGGCTGTTCAACATTCAACCAGTTTTTTCTGACCACTGTTACTGTGAGGCTCCTATAGAGGCACTGCACTGTAGGTTGGCCCAGTGCTGCTCATGGTGGATTTGGATATACCATATGTTTGTGTATCTGTGTATGTACACAAACATATATACCTATTCCTGCTTACCTAATGTGTACAGGTCTTGTTAGATTTAGCCAGTTCCTCAGATGGACTTTGAAAGAGATGTAGTCAGGACACTTTGACTGTGAGTTGCCGGCTGTTTGAGTTTTGACGTGACCAAAGGTGGTTTGCCTACGGGGAATGTCACAGTCTCCTCTCGAGAGCGCTCTAGTAGTTTTGGTGAAGGTACAGGTATCTGAAACTCGGTTTATGAACTCTCTTAGAGGCGATGGGGCCTGTCTGTTCAGGACTTTGGATTAAACAAACTTATTAAAAATCAATGAGATGATTGAAGCTCAACAATTCATGTTTATTAAGTATTTTAAAATGGTGGTATGATGGTGTCTTTCTGTCAAACATTTTCAAAGCTTGTTTATTAATTAGCAAGAATACTGCTTAACTAGCTGGTTGTTCGTTGTTCTGGCAAACAACCAGCTAGCTAAGCAGTATTCTTGTTAATGCATTGAGTTAGAGCAGCAATGGGGACAAAATGTGTCTTCTCTGATGATAGAAAGTTAGAATTAGAGGTGGGGGAACTGAAGCAGAAGATATCCCCCCATCCCACCTGTCAAATCACCCTGAGGTAACATAGAGTGTTGTTTATTACTGGACCTCGGGCCAAAGTCATAGGACAGAAGAGATGGCAGTCTCTCGCCAAGATTTCCCCTCATGTGTGCAGTTATAAACACTTCTGTCAAATTATTTACAGTGTCTCCTTATCTTTTTTCCTTACCAATGTTATTTTAAAGCCTCCAGGTACATGACATGAAATTTTTAGAATTTTAATAGAATATCTAAGTTCATGTGTCATTAAGCATCCTTAAAAATCTTAAAAAGAAAAACATCTCTAAATATTAAAATCTTGTTCTAAACCAGCTATTTCACAGCTCAGATCATTTCTCAGGACTGTGTGGACGTGACCACGATGTCTGGGATGTGAAGAGGCCCATTGGGTGATAATCTGATTTTGGTGGTGATCCAAAAACAGACACAGATCCAGAAAAAAAATCATTTTAACCCTTCTGTGCACAAGTCCTTTAAAAAGGATAGCCTTATGTTAGTAAAATATTTACCTGTCGTGTAAGTTGCCCACACTGATGGTGTCTGTCTTTGCAAACTAAAACTTTATGGAAAAGTCATATTCACATTCTATTGTTTCATAAAAAATCTTAACTTGGAACTTTACATGACTTCTAAAGGGGTGGGTGGAAAAATTTTTGACCTCAGAGGGGGACATGACAGACAAAAATCAAGAACCACTGATTTAGAACATTTTTATGTGAAAAAGTGCAAGTTGTGACTTCAAATGTGAAAGTGAAACTCACAGAGTTCTACGCAGCACAAATTAACATTTTAGCCCAGAGATTTTAAAGGCCACTAAATAAAATGAATGAAAAACTGAAAATGCTGTCTTACCTGCAGATGAAACATGATAACACATCAGCAACAGGAATAAAGTCCTCATGATTCTTTGTTGAGAGGTCTTGAACTCAGGGTTTACATTCAGAAACTACAGTCACTCTCAGAACGGGGCACACTGAGGGGGCGTCCACAGGCCTGCCGTCTTATAACTGACATGTTGAACAGAAAGATAATACCTTACACACCCTCTGCTGTTCCCCTGTGGTGTAAATGAAATAGGCCACCATAATATCTCATAAATAAACAAAATGAAAAAGGCCATATGACTGTCATTTTAGTAGTACTTTTATTTACTTTCTGCTACCTAAAAAGTCTTCAAGGGATTTTTCTTTAACCTTTGAGCACATATCCTCTGAGATTCAAGGATGATCTGGTTAGATTTTGGAGGTCAAGGTCATTGAGGTCACCCTTTGCTTGCAAGTAGGATTTCTCAAGAACATTTGAAGGGATTTCCTTCAAACTTTTACCATATATTTTTGTGCCTGAGGGAGACAGCCAGGTGTGGACCCTTACACAAAACATGAGACACGTCACCAACGTAAAATCCTCAGTTCTGTGGACGGAGAAGTACTGCAGCTGTCAACAGACTTTCTAGATGATCAAGCATGAATTAGAAAAACATGCACTTCCTGGTTTGCTGAAATTATTCAAATGTGTCATTTTTTTTTTTTTTTTTATAAATTAAGTCTTTTGGGATAAGTCCAAATCCTGGATGTCCAGTGAGTATCAAGGTCTCAGCTCAATGTTCAACAAATTTGAAGTTGATTGGACCAAAGCTCCTGGATCAGTGAGACCCAGAGGACCTCTGGAAATGTCACCATGACACTAAGTGGCTGTTTTGAAGTCTCAGAGTGCTGGACATGTGCAACAAGTGTCTGATTTTTTTGTGTAGAATCCCTGGATGGACTATTAGTTTCAGCATTTCAAGGAGGTGCTACTGAGCCAATTCTTCTAAATCTTTCTGGAAACCCATAAATTATTAAATATGTCACCAGTCCTGATCTACCTGCACATTTTCATGACTTTTCATGCATATTCACATTCTCAAATTTAGAAATGATCTTAGGCCAAAAATGAATTACAATATGATGGAGGAGGCGTCACAGGGGTGTAAATATTATGGCTTGAAAAAGCAGCGAGAATGAGGCTTATGTACGTCTCCAGTAAAAACCAAATCAAATTAATTTATAAAGCTGAATGAAACTACTTCTGGGTTAAAATGTTTGGTAATTAACATTAAAAGCTCATTAGGAGCGCAAACATACAAGTACCTCCAGGTTGGTTGAGGCGTCGCATGATCATGTCAATGTTTGTCCTTAGGAGGTACTGATTGTCCAAACACTGCAGAATGTACCACTGATGGTGGTCTGGATCATCTTCAAGCAGTTTTTTCACCCAGTCATGTTTGGAGTCTGCCGTTGTCTTGCTGTCACAGTATCCAAAGGGAACTTCATCGATCATAGGTAAGGTCACAAACTCTGGAAAATCCGGGATGCCATGACTTGCTGTGATGAAATATTCCAGGGAGTGTTTCACTGTAAGAATCTTTTTTTTCTTTTTATTTCCCAAAGTTACCAATGTGCCCACGCACCCATTGATTTTGTTCCAAATCCTAAGAATATTTATTTTATTAATGTACCTTTTATTAATAAACCTATAGCATGCTGCAAACAATAAATTATAAAGAACAAAAAAAACTTTTAACTTTTTACATTTAACTTTTTTAAACTCTTTAAACCTTTTTAAAAATATATTTAAAGTGAAACTGCAAAGACACTTATGGTATCACACAACAAAATATAAATTTAATTGTATAAAACAAAAAGGAACAGAAATCAGCATCCAGATGGACGCTATATGTGCAATAAAAACAATGACAACAACAATGATGATAACTAAACAGGAAAGCTGGACTACTCTCAGTGTATCATATTGTACAGATCTGTTGAGTCACTTTACTTGTTGATATTACATTTATGTTTCTATTATTGTTTTTATGTCTCTATTTATTGCCTTTATATTTCTGTTTGGCTGATACTGGGACCTCAGTAACTAATGTTGTTCTATTCTCATGTAATTGCAGGCTGGAATGACAGATTTCTTTATAAAGTTTTATGTTGTCCTGGAGCAGGCTTGATATGAGACTTTAATCTTGCAGACTACACACTTTGCATGGTCATCATAATTGAAATGAGTCCAAATTTTACTCCGTCTCCTGCTGTCACTCATTTTCTTATCTACTTTGGCCTTACGGTCGTGTTGCCCCTGCTCTCTTTCCCTCTCATCTCTCCCTCCCTCCTGTTTGTGTGCTGTGTGCGTGGACACAGAGATGACACTACACTTATTGACCAATCATGTGCGGCTTGAAGAATAAAAGACAGAGAGAGAGATAGGAAAAAAGCTGCTCCTAATCAAGAGCCAGCTCTCAACATTCACTTCAAAGAAACAGCTCTAAAGGTTTGTTCACACTGAACACGACTCTCTCCAAGCACAGTCAATGCACAGCCACGATCAGCCGCCACCAGGCACGGCCAGATCTCACGCGATGTGACGGACGCGATCTGGGTGACATTGTGTACATCTCCTAGGGGCGAAGCCCCCCTGTCTTTAATGGGGACATATTATGCAAAAATCACTTTTTGAATGCTTTTCAACATATTTGTGGGTATTTGCCCTCCCAGCCCACAACATGTGACAAAAGACCTGCATAAATGTAAATTCATGGTAGTTGGCAAGCTGTGGAGTCTGTGGATATACAGTTACGTAACAAGCATTTACATTTGCGTAAGCCTACCTCTACCTGAGTATCCCCACCCCCGGCCTGAGAACTTTCTGTGCGAACTGCCACCATTGTTGCTTCCACTGTTACTGAGAGATCGGCGTACACCATATCTCGACCCAAAACCTATTACAGCTCATTTGTTGGCTGTAAACAGTCACATATATCTTCACCTATAGGCTACCAGTACTGCAGGACCAAAGGGCCCAGTGAATTAATTTTATTTTTGAAGGGTTGAGCCGCTACAGCCGGCTAAAACCTATATGTGTGTGCCAGTCACTTCACGTCCAACTGCTTCTTCAACTTCAGTCAGTTCAACACAGGACGAGGAACTAGACTTTTCCTGAATCCGGGCTCAGTACCAACAATCAGTTGCCAAACCTGACGATTCAAATGTGAATATTTTAATGCTGTGTAGTATTTATTTTGCTCATTGCTATGAGCTAATGCTAACAGCAGGGGGAAGGGGACCAGAGGTAACAGCATGTGTTTGTCAATGTTAATGTTTCTTGTTGAAAGTCTGAAGGATACCCCATACCACAAAATGATTTGAGGAAGTTTCTCCAAACCTTGCACAAGTGACCACCATGGCACAAGGGTGAACTGGCAAGATTTTGAAGGTCATATGTCAAAGATCATGGAGCTGTCTGGTCATTGTCTGTAATTGTCACTTAATTTTGTACTCCTGTTCACGACACAGGAAAAGATTACATCTGTCCTGCGAGGTGGTCCACATGGTGACGTGCATTGTGGCCTCCGATGCGCAGCCTAGTTGCCCCTGCACTCTCCCAGTTGCTGTAAAAGTGACAGCGGCTCTGACCTTCTTCGCCAACAGGTCTTTCCAGCACACTGTGTCCACGGTGGCGGGGATCAGTCAGACCGCTGTCGGTTCGGCCAATAATCAGTTAATCAAATGTATTCACATCTTTGGTTTTGTGTAATCAGGAGTAACATGCCAAAACGATCATGATTCAATAGGGTAAAACAAGTTAATTTCACATACAAAAAATGAAAATGCGTCATTTCAGCACAGGTGCTTCTGATTTCATTGCAATTACACAATTTATTCATGTTGTGATCTGTCCACACCTCTCATCTTTATTATGTAGGGTTTAAATATATGTTACTAAATGTAAGTGTCTTCATTAGTAGAAAAATATTTTTGCCTTACCCGTTATCCCAACTTCTATCCCACCAAAACCCTCAGAACTTATCAGGGAGAGTGTGGAGGACGCGACCTCCTCCGCTGAGCTCAAAGTGAGGCTGGTGGAGGGGCCACTGTGTGCCTTCTTTGGTCTGAGAGCTTTCTTTTGCCCCTTCCCCTTACATCATTGAACCGTTTTTTACATTGGGCAGTAGTTCTCAGAATATGTGGGCAAACTTGATTGACAATATTAATAACTTCCTCCCAGGCAGTTTTTGCATCATCAGCCCGTGGAGGTCTGTTCGCATTACCATATATTCTGGTACTGCGAGCTTGGACCTCTCTGACCAGCACATCAGTTTCCTCCTGGGAGACATTTGGCCACCTGGAGCTGCTGCTGTCTTCGTCCATGAAGGAGTAAAACTGCACCTCGCCCGCAGCTCATTCAAAGGCAAGGAGAGGCGTTCATTTGATTAGTGAAGATTGCACTTGGCTGTGTTAAACCCACTCACGCCTTCTCTGGATGGAGGCTTAAGTGCGCCTCGCTGTGCCAGGCTGCGTCGTGCATGAAAATTGCAAAATGCCCTGGACACACCCCATTGGCACGGCGCAGGCGCAGCACACCTGTGCCTGTGCCTGGTCTACAAAATTAGAGCCCCAAGGCTCCAGGAACAGCACTGGGCTTTCTCCATTGGCAATTTCTTCCTCCCTTCCACTATGTCTGTGAGTAGAACTGCATGCACAACTTTCACTGCTGACTGGCTGTTTGGTGTGCCGTGCTTCTGTGTGTAACCAGAGTGTGTAACCAATCAGATGGTGCTGTGGGTTGACCAATGCTGGAGACAGAGTAGGGACAGCAGACAGAGCAGCGTGGAGAACTCGTCCTCCTGGCATTGCAAGGGAAGCTGGGAAGTGTAGTGACATAGGCTTGAAAAACTGGACGTCAGTTTGCAAATAAACTACGATTCCCATAATGCCGTAAATAAATGGGATTTGCCGTTACAAACATAAATGTTTTCTTTGTGATGTCAATCTGGATCGGATCAGCAACAAAATTAATTAGCTTCTTTCTTGGACCAAACCACACCTCTGGAAAAATTTTCATGTAAATCCATCCAGTAGTTTTTGCGTAATCTTGCTGACAGACAAACAGACAGACAGACCCTGGCGAAAAAATAACCTCCTTGGCAGAAGTAATAACTTAATCTCCACTGATAGTTTAATTCAACAAGTAGTCACTTTAATTTTTAAAAGACTAAAACAAATTATGCCAAAACTTACACTGCATACATGGATGCATTTGTTTGATGCAAGAAAACTAAACATCTTTACATTAAAATCATAATTTCTTTTAGTGCAAAGAGAGTTGTTACAAAATGAAATAATTCCATGAGAGCAGCTCAGGACTTGACGATGACCAAGATGAAGTCTCATCACTCACATAATAGGATGTTTAGATTGTCTTCACTTGTCTTTAATCAAAAAATGTCTTCACAAAAATCATTCACATTGTCAAGGAGAAAAACATGCTATCTATGATAAAACAATTTGAAAAAATCACATTTTAATATGCTGATATATATCAATCAATCAATCAATCAATCTTTATTTGTATAGCACCAATTTATAACAAGTGTTATCTCAAGACACTTTACAATAGAGCAAAAAGCTCTTCATATTATGGATACACATATATGCATAGATACATATATACATATATAAAATACACATATACATATATATACAAATACATACATCCAACACCCAACATGAATCCATATAGCCAACCATGAATCCCTCCATCATGGCGGCAAGAAAAAACCTTCTGTTAAGCAGCAGGAAATCTTGAATGTGGACCCCAGTCTCATGATGAACAGCAAATCCACACGATGCTGTGTTGGGTGTGTGGGCAAAGGGAGGGAGGTAAGTGGAGACAAGTGGACTAAAGTAAGAACTAAAGCTAGTGACAGATCAATGGACCAATCATAGACCTGTCGCCGTCAAATTTGTTTCTGCTGCAAACAAATTTATTAGAGGAGGGTCCTCATGTCTGTGTGGTTGTGGTGAAAAATTTATAGAAGTATAATCAATAAAAGTCTTACTGGAAGTAAGAATTTATGGTAGTGACGAACTCATGGGTGCCCAGACCACAAGTGCATCCCTACCATATTTGTCTCCGTTAAGTAAAAATGTATTAATGGTAGACCTCTTGAGATGTGACACCTCATTTTCAAGAGGGATCTCATGTCCACGTGGAGCTAGAGATAATTACTATAGATGTATCAACCATGAATAGAAAGATCATGTTAATATCAACATTAACAGCTATAATGATTATGAACTGGAATGAGATGGCCAAATATGTGTTATGTCTGTAATTGTAGTTATTGAGGCTTCGTGACTCCACAGCAGCAGACAGTCTCCACCAAGGATCCCAGGCCACCTAAAAGACCAGAGCCAGAGACGAGTACAGGAGCAAACAGAAAGGGACAGAGGCAGATATGGAGAGAGAGTGTGAGAGAGAGAGGGATAGAGCCCAGTGTGCCAGATCCCCCCGGCAGTCTAAGCCTATTGCATCTTAACTATGTGTCTAAACTATGGACTATGAGCTGGTCCCTAACTGAAAGCTCTATCAAAGAGGAATGTTTTAAGTCTAACCTTAAAGGTAGAGAGGGTGTCTGCCTCCTGAACCGTGGTCGGTAAATGGTTCCAGAGAAGAGGAGCCTGATAACTGAAGGCTCTACCTCCCAGACTACTTCTAGAGACTGATGGCACCACGAGCAGGCCAGCATTTTGGGAGCGTAATGTTCTAGAGGGGTTGTACGGCACTACAAGCTCTTTGAGGTAAACTGGTGCCTGTCCACTGAGAGCTTTATAGGTGAGAAGAAGAATCTTGAATTCTATTCTATATTTAATGGGGAGCCAATGCAGAGAGGCTAATACTGGAGTAATGTGGTCTCTTCTTCTTGTTCTGTTCTGCTGCGATACAAAGTAAAATTCAGGCTGGTATCGCCGATACCGATCTGATATCAATACTTTGTTAAAAAATAAATGTCTTTAAAAAATTAAACTAAAAAGTAGTGTATTTAACATTATAACTTCATAATGAATAAAAGGCATCAGACTACATGTTATTGTTTAATTATGAAGAATTATTATTAACACAGCTTTCAAAACAGCATTCACTAAGACAAAAAATAATTCTCATACTCTTGCTATTTTATATAAAGAGCTGAGAGACTTGAGTTGAAATTGCCAGTAAAATACACAATGTAATAAATAATTGCCACAATAGTAGCATAAGTTTGTCACTACTTACACTTTACACTCAGTTAACTATCAGTTAAAACAAACGAGACTGATTGAAAATATAATACATCTGAAAAATACAGATACAATAGTATGATCTATCTTATTTATGAAATGTTTAAATTCCACAACGGCTGTTTTATTGCAAGTATTCTTAATAACGTCCATAGCCTTTGTAATCCACTCTAAATGTGTTAATCTACAGGCAGACTTACCTGATTAAATCAAGATATTAATGTGAGATGATCTCAGGGACACACGTTTAACTTCAAGATGAACTCTGCAGATATTTAATGTGGCATTGTTTTATTTTATTGCTTATTTAATAACTAGTATATTTCATCATGTGCGTTTAAATATAATATGATTTCGTCGTCTTAGGAACATGGAGAACTGTCGTTATTTGAACAATAACAGATATTACTTAATATATGTTTGTGCTCTCTGAGTACTTCTAGTTTGGTGTTTATGTCTGTGACATGTTAATGGTAAAATTTAATTTAAGCCCTTTTGTAAAGTTTTTAAATAGCGTAATGTTACTGATGTATTTTACTTCTAGTGTAATTTGCCAAACACCTCTGGTGTCTGTGTCTGCACAGAAAAAAAAAACTTTATGGAGAAATAATGTTCACATTATTTTGTTTCATAAAAACTTTAACTTGGCACTTTACATGACTCTTTAAGGGGTCAGTGGAAAAAGTTTTGACCTCAGAGGGGGGACATGACAGACAACAATCGAGAATCACTTATTTAGACCAATATTTTTATGTTAAAAGTTTTAGTGACATCAAAAGTTAAAGTAAAACTCTCAGAGTTCTACACAACAGAAATTAACATTTTAGCCCAGAGATTTTAAAGGTCACGAAACAAAATGAAAAACTTACCTGCAGATGAAACATGACAACACATCAGCAACAGGAATAAAGTCCTCATGAATCTTTGTTGAGAGGTCTTGAACTCAGGGTTTACATTCAGAAACTACAGTGACTCTCTGAACGGGGCACACTGAGGGGTCATCCAGGCCTGCTGCCTCATAACTGTGATGTTGAACAGGAAGTTCGGACTTTGAGCGGCCTCTGCTGCCCCCCTGTGTGTAAATGAAGTAGGCCGCCATAATATTTCATGAATAAACAAGATGAAAAAGTCCAGATGACTGTCATTTTAGCAGTACTTTTATTTACATTCTGTTAACTTAGAAAGTCTTCAAGGTATTTTATTTAACCTTTGAGCACATATCCTCTGAGATTCAAAGATGATCTGGTTAGATTTTGGAGGTCAAGGTCATGGAGGTCACCCTTTGCTTGCAAGCAGGATTTCTCAAGAACATTTGAAGGGATTTCCTTCAAATGATTAACATATGTTTTTGTCCCTGGGGGAGACAGCCAGGTGCAGACCCTTAGGCGAAACATGAGGTGAGGCTGCTCCAGGCCTATGGCACTGATATTGACCATTTGTAGACACATGACCAACATGAAGTCACTCAGGTCTGTGGAAGTACTGCAGATGTAAATAAACTTTAATGCATTTTAGCTGATGATTACTGTGAATATGCATTTTTGAGCCACTTAAGTGATGGAGAGTAAATGTCACGGAGTCTGTCACATGAGTTGGGTCACATTAACAACACTCACAAACAGAAAAACAAGCGTAGACGAGGCTGAAACAGTCGCCTTTCTGTGCACAGGCAGTCTGACAGTGTGATCAGCTGATTACATGGAGGCTTCAAAAAGAGGAAAAACAACCACTGCCTGATGAGATAAATTGGCATTTCATTTTTCCATGGTTTGAAATGATCATTTATGTTTCTTCATCTCAAACCAGCTCGGCCTGTGGAGAATGTAAAGATGATGCCTGTTTGGTCAGGGACGCCATGTTGAATGGCCTTTGGATTGTTTTCTATTGTAGTCTGGTATGTTTTGTTTGTACTGGAATATATATGTGGGTTATAAATGATCAAGAAGAAGTAAAACTAAACACATGAGGAAATAAAGGACACTGTCATTGCATTTTCAGTGCAAAAAAGTTGTTAAAGAAATGATATAATTTAATGAGAGAGCAACTCAGGACCCGACAATGACCAAAATGAAATATCATCACTCACATAATAGGATGTTTAGATTGTCTTCACTTTCTTTAATCCAAAAATGTCTTTACAAAAATCCCTCACGCTGTAAAGAGGGTAAAACCTGTTATATATGGTTAAAGAAAACAACATTTTAACATGCAGATTAATATAGCAGATGATATGGTATACAAAGTTTCTGCAGCAGTTAACATACATTAGCTTAAGTCAATGCGGCTAAATGTCACCTCAGCTTATTTCACTCCCTAAAATCAAACTAGCTTCTGTTTTGGTTAATTGATTGACAGACAGATAGATACATAGATTTTTGTTATTGCACATCAAATATAATTAAAGTAAGAGTTAGACTCACTCACACGTCCACAAAGTTTCCTTTTGTAGTATAAGGAATTAAACTATCTTCTTGAAATCTGTCTCTTTGGTGTTAAAAACATTGAGCTTAAACAAATCCCTCCAAAATAAAAAAACAAGTTGTTTGTTTTCACTGTCAGGCAAAAAACCTCTTGCTTCTTTTCAGGAAATGACAAAAAAATCTCCACTAATGAATGCATTAATTATTAACTTCAATTTGGTCAAGAGTTTATAAAACCCACTCACCAACATAGAAGGTGACCAATAGCACTGTTTTATGAAAACAAAAAGAAAATCCAAAAAGTTGGAGACAGGAGGTTTGTGCTCAACTGTGACATTATGTTGTTGTTTCAGCCTCCTTCTCTGGTATTCCCTGTTCCCCTGTGAAGACAAGCAGCAAACAATAAATAACATTTTTTTTAACACAGGGATGACAATTGGTCTTTTTTTTTTTTTTTTTTTAACTATATTTGACTTACCTGCAACAGGCTGGAACTCTGAAAGAAATGAGAAATCACAAAGTTAGAAACATCAACATTATCATTATTATTATTATTATTATTTTTAGAGCAAAAAGAATTTTTGGACTTATTTGTTGACCACATTTTATGTATTAAATTCTAAAACGTTGCAGCTCAGTTCATCAAAACTGCCCCAACTGCAGATTAAACATAGTTTCAAGAGGTCGTTTTATGAGAACATGAAGAAAAAGGGGAGTGGGAGTGTTTTAATCAGTGGTGGACAATTTAACAACTTCAGTACTTGAGTAAAGATAGAAGATCTTCCTGCTCAGTTTTTACTCCTTTAGAAGTGAAAGTCACTTAGTCAGTTTATTACTTGAGTAAAGTATTGGAGCACTATTTAAAAAAAAAAATCCTGAAGAGTTTATTTCACTTTAAAAAAGAAGGTTTGAGCCTTTTGAACAGCTCTCTTCAGCTGATTAGCACACAACATATTAGCTGTGTGAAAATATTGATACAACACAATATACTGAATATTTTGTGCTGCAAGACTGTATCAATATTTTAGTGCAGTGTTGTGATATTTTTCAAAATAGTTCAGAGAGTTTCTGATCATTTGTTTTGTATTTAAGTTCAGCTTCCAGCTGCGAGTTGGCCGTAGACATGCTGCTCCCTCTCTGTTTCAGTTATTGACAACAAAGTTTATTCTTGTAGCAAGGACCATGCTACATCACAATGACTAGAAACTGTATCTCTTATAAATACAATATCCTGACATCTTATACATTGGAAAAAAAGACATTTACTGAAAAAAAAATCATGAATTACTGCCCTGTTTACAGTATCAAAATATATCATGATATGTTGTATCCTCAGTCATGTACCGCAATACAAACTCTCAACCTCTGGGACTGTAAATGGAGGCCTATGTGGAAGTGCCAAATCCTGCAGTACCCAGAGTGTCCACTGGAGGCTGGCTGCAGAAACCTGACACCCTAACGATCGTTTGGCAGGGAACAATGACATTCACAGCCTTAATTAATCCCTGCTTTGCTTTCATTGTGCTAGCTTAATAAAAGGCTGTAAAGGTTATTGTGTCTATTCGTCCTGTCTTAGGGATGATTATGAGCCATATACACTGCCCGGCCAAAAAAAAAGTTGCCACCAAAATACAGGGTCACACACTCTAATATTTCATTGGACCGCCTTTAGCTTTGATTACAGCACAAATTTGCTATGGTACTGTTTCAATAAGCTTCTGCAATGTCACAAGATCTGTCACAGATCATAGCACTGCCCCCACAGGCTTGTACGGTAGGCACTAGGCATGATGGGTGCATCACTTCACCCATCACTCTGGAACAGGGTAAATCTGGACTCATCAGACCACATGACCTTCTTCCAGTCCTCCAGAGTCCAATCTTTATGCTCCCTAGCAAACTGAAGCCTTTTTTCCAGTAAGCCTTACTGTTTAGTGGTTTTCTTGAGGCTACACAGCTGTTCAGTCCCAATCCCTTGAGTTCCCTTCACATTGTGTGTGTGGAAATGCTCTTACTTTCACTATTAACTACTGATTTTTTTATTCTATTTGATTTGGTCAAACCTTTAAGTGATCATCGATCACGATCATGCAGGATTTTTTTCGACCACATTTCTTTCTTGAAGACGATGCTTCCCCACTATCCTTCCAGTTTTTAATAATGCATTGGACAGTTCTTAACCCAAGTTTAGTAGTTTCTGCAATCTCCTTAGATGTTTTTTTCCACTTGATGCAGACCCTTCTTAAACAGACTAACATCTTTTCCATGGCTTTTCCTGGCTGGAAACCAAGAGACAAATGAGAAATGACGGTTTGAAAAACTTGACCAACATCATTTAATTTTTGAACGCTGAAAAACACTCACTGTCACTGATGTAAGTGGAGTGAGTCATTGAAAAAAATACAGCCAATAATTTCTGGATGTGTGAGTTTCTTGTTCTGTGTGAATATAAGCTCATGTTCTACTAAAACAAGTGTGTTCCTCACCGTTGTTTCTCCTCTTTAAGATTAAGAGTCCTAGGATGCAGCAGACTAACAGCACTACCAGTACTGAAACAGCTCCAATAACAGCAGCAACGGGAAAACCAGGTGGAGATTCTGGAACAAAAACAGAATATTTAATTTCCTCTGCCAAGGAGGTTATGTTTTTGCTGGTGTCTGTCTGTCTGTCCACCTGTGAACAAGACATCTCAAAAAGTCTGCAAGTGGATTTTGATGAAATTTCCAGGAAATGATGGTCATGGCAGAAGGAAGAAGAGATAAGGGTCTGGTGGTGATCTATATCTGGATGTGGATAAAAAGAATCTTTCAAAGGGTTTGTTTAGGTGGCACAACAGGGCAGGTTTTCACATTTTGGATACAAACTTATCCAACAATGTCAGAAATCCCTTGGCTAGGTTGACCAGATTATAAGGCCTCAAAATAGGGGCACTTTAATTTTACCCCGAACCACCACTCTTCAAGTGCAGTCACTTCCTGCTGCGTCTCGTTCGTATCTCCCACCTCTTCCCGCTCTAAAGGACGCTGATTGGGCGGTGCTGCTTTGGGCTGAGCACAATTGTTGTAGAGCTTGGCAGGATGGATCTGCATGAAAAATCCTGAACTGATTTCTCAGAGCCACACTCCTATTTCATTTTGACAACACAAGCTCACAATTAACACACCTGTATCAACAGGTTACATGGGTTTCTCTTGTCATCCAGCTCCCACAGCAGTTTCTCCAGCTCACATTCAGACCTGCTGACTCTCCATCTAAAGCAGTTTTTTACGCATGTGTACTCCAGTACATACAGGTATTCCAGAGTATCCAAAGTAAACAGCTGTAACATTCACTGCAACAATCATCCGTTTGGTGTTGGTTGTTTCCTCTGGTGAGGCCTGCAGACTGTAGCTGGCCATGCACTGCAGTAGTGCCAAAACAAAGCAGCCTGGTGGATAGGGGTGGGTAGAAATATGGATTCATCAAAGCATTGCAATATTTCCCCTCCCAATTCAATCCTCTGAATCGATTCACCTCCTGGCCAGTGGAGGGTGCTGTGCACTTTTTCAGTGTTTATCCAGCTGCCGCTGGTGACAGAAGAAGACCGAATGTGTGTTTTAACAGTGGTTTATTAGTATTATCTGTGTAAATAATGTGAAATATTGTAAACAATAGCATTAGTATCAATCTGGAGTGTTTTCTTTCCGTTCTTTTGCCATATTTTCTCTGTGTTTTGCTGTCTTTCTGATGTATTTTCCGCATTTTACCTTCTTTTTGTCATTGATCATCTTTTTCATCATAGGTCGTTTTTTATGGATTCCATAAATAGTAATTTTAGATATATTGGAGGAAGAATGGCGAGATCTCTGTTTTCAGCTCGACAGGAACTGGTTCAGGGACTACCATCAGTTAAAAAAACGCCTGGGCATGGCCTAATATAACAGGCTGTTACATGGACACTAAATGCTCTAGGCAAACAAAAATGTTTGAGTTTGTGTAAAATGGGTGAAGTTTATTTTTGGTCATCTCAGAAAATTTCTACATGTTCATTTACAACTGTTTATGAAGAGAATCCTGTTGAAAATTCCAAGTCATTTTTATTCTTGTCTTGTAATTACACACTTTTTTTTAAGCATTTATAACATAATAATGACAAATAATTGCCAGAATTGCTTACTTTTATTTCTAATGAAAAAAGGGTGAAAAATGTAATCCAAAGGACAATTCCTGACAGATTTATTGACAAAGAAAAGACAAAAATGTCCAGGTGGACATTTATAATTATACTATTAACTGTCATGTTTTTTTTACTTTTGTACTCCAAATGCACAAATAAGTTATTATGTGCAAATTTGTATTTTCAGATGTTTGATTGCTCAAAAATGTGAGGTGACATACCACATATGTTCACATTGGCATCAAAATAAAAAATAAAAAATTGTCAACAGGTACTCTGATTATTTGTGTATTTTTTTTTCTTTCTGAATCGAATCGTGAGATTCTTAACAATACCCAGCCCTAATAGTGGAATAGTATGTTGTTGTCAACATATTAGATATAGTGTGCAAGCATCCTATGGTGTTTTTTCAGCCTTTTAACCTAAAAAACTTTAAATTATGCAGAAAAGGCCTTAAATGCAGCATTATACAACTTTAGCTTCTGTGCTGACTGCTTCTGTACAGACGCAGACCTGATCTCCCTCACTGTGGCTAAATCTCAGGCTAGTGCTATGAACCTCATGCAGCCCCCGTTAAAAATCCCAACTATCCCTTTAAACACCTCAGGGCCTACAGGTAAATTGAGGGGTTTAAGGAAGGATGCAGCACTGATGCAGGGCAGAGCTGGCAGAGCTAGAGAGAGGAAGAGAGAGGACATCTTGCAGCATAAATAGCCAAACAACTGAGAGGATGTTTGTCATTTGAATATTAACATGTCAGTTGTGACAAATCATCTGCCTTGTGCATGTTAGCATGAGACCCACTGGGGTGTCCTTGATTGTTTTGAGCCAGCTTCATGATGAAACCAGAAAAACTTGCATTTTTTGTTCCTTCATTGACTTCATTTTAACACCAGAGACATTCACTTGGTGACATCAGAAGGACTACATTAAGTCTGTTTGAGCCAAGACAAATATACCTTCACTGAGAATACCAGAGGTGACTGGGTTCAACTCCAGATCGTAGTTACTTCTGATCACTGCTTTGTCCAGTTTGGTGATGATGTCCTCCTTCACACCCTGGAGCTGAAACACACACTCATACCTCCCCCAGTCTTCAGGTTTTACTGATGAAATGTTCAGGTCAACACTCATCTGGAAGGTCTCATCGTGGTTGGGAAGGATCTCTCCATGGTCCACGTCTTCATGAAGCTCCTCTCCATCTTTCCTCCAGAACATCACAGCTCTGTCAGGGTAGAAACCTGTGGCGAAGCATCTGACTGGAGAGGAGGGAGACTTCTGGAGGAGAGACACTGATGTATTCCCTAAAAAAAGGAAAGTAGAATTGATTAATCTGACTGGAACATGATACAGTATGTTTTTATATGTTGTTGTGTACTCTTCCGAATCATTTTGAAAAGCATAAACCTGCTACTGTCAGTGTTTCTAATTGATCGAGGATTGAAATTTACTCTGATCATCTCACCCTAGTTGTTTTCTTCTGAAGCAGATGAGAGAAGGGGCTTGACTTCCCTGTCAGGCATCCCTCTTATAAGGCTTTAAGTGGCAAAACTCCATCCATTCAGTGGCTGACAGTATCTTTAAGTCACTTTCTTTATGTTCTCAACTTACTCGTGCTTACTCCTTGGCCGGGGGGGATTATCATAAGCTATGTAGTATCAGCTATAATGGTGTGTTCGGTTTGAGCTCTGGAGTCGGACTGTTAAACTTGAAAATGAGACACATCACTGTGAATGCCCCTTCGATTGTAATTTCTTTTCAGGAAGTCAGACAATCTTCAGGTACCCCGACTTTACCTGCTCGTAACTGGAACACATTGAAGTGGGATGTGACGTAATTCTAAAGTCTGAGTTCTGAGGTAAATGAATGCACCATCATTCCAGAATAAAAAAAAAGAAAAGCTACAACAACAAACAAGAAGACCACATGCTGGGGATGCATCATAATCCTACCTGTTTGCTTAGTGAAGTTTCTTCTGTACTGCAAATACTCTTGAATCCGGAGAGGACAGATATGGGTGTAGAATCTTTTATTGTCCTCTAATCTAGCTTTGTCAGTATCCCATCTGTATTTAGTCATAAGTGCCTTGGGTGTTGGAGCAGTCCATGACATTGTCTGCAGATCCACTGATATGAAGTCCTCTCCATCGTAACCATACTTGTTAAACCCAACAATTTCTCCAGTCTCATCATCCCACTCACAACCAGATGTCTTCTGTAACATGTGTATACCTGAAAGAGACAGAGGACAGGGAAGAGACATGCACTGAGAAAGACCCCCACATTATGTTTTGAGGATCTTTTAACATTTTACCCTCACATCAGCATGACTCTACCCTACTGACAAATCTTTCATTTTAAATCAAAGTCACTTTATGTACATATCCTTTTTCAACACATTCAAGAAATCTGATGAGGGAGCAGCTGAAAGTATGTGTTGGCATGTAAACAGTCCAGTCAGCAAGAATGAAACCAGCCAAAGTTTAGCAGCATCCACTGCAGCACATGGAAACAGCAGTGAATCTGTCACATGGTGTGACGTCCCTCTGAGGAGAGGTTGACACAGAGTGAGACGTTTTGGGCCCAAGAAGCAGTTTTCCCTGTCCATTTGTGTGGACATAGACTGATACTACCTCTAGAGATGGAGCAAATGGGGTCAACTGCAACATTCAAATTAGACATCAATACATTAATTAGTCTTGAAAAAGGAGCTTGTGGCGTTGTGCATGGCCACAGTGTTTTACCCTTTCATCACTAGGAGGCACTATGATTTATGCAGGTTTATCTTCACAGGTGTTTCCAGGCCTGGACCTGGTCTGGACAAAAAGTTTGGGACAGATATGATAAAGCATCGCTAAGAAAAACATACACTTCCTGGCTTGCTGAAATTATTCCAATTTACCCTTTTTTCCAATAAATTAAAACTTTTAAGATAAGTCCAAATAACCCTGGATATCCAATGATTATCGAGGTCTCAGCTAGATGTACAACAACTCTGAAGTTGATTGGACCAAAGCCCTTGGATCAGTGAGTCCTAGAGGACCTCTGGACACTAAGTGGCTGTCTTCAGGTCTCAGAGTGCTGCACATGTGCACCAAGTTTGTGACTTTTTGTCTAGAATCCCTGGAGAGACTATTAGTGTCAACATGTCAAGAGGGTGTTACTGAGCCAATTCCTTAAAATCTTTCTGCAAACCAATAAAGTATCAAATATTTCAACAGACCTGATCTACCTGAACATTTTCATGACTTTTCATACATATTCACATTTTCAAATTTAGAAATAATCTTATTCCAAAAATGAATTACAATATGATGGAGGAGGTGTCACAGGGTGTAAATATCATGGCTTGAAAAAGCGGTGAGAATGAGGCTTATGTAAGACTCCAGTAAAAAAACAAATCAAATTAATTCATAAAGTCGAATTAAACTACTTTAGGGTTAAAATGTTGGTAATTAACATTAAACGCTCATTAGGAGCACAAAAATACAGTACCTCCAGTTTGGTTGAGGCGTTGCATGATCATGTCAATGTTTTCCTTAAAGAAGTGTCGACTGTGCAAACACTTCAGAGTGTACCACTGCTGGTGCTCTGGATCGTCTTTAAACAGTTTTTTCACCCAGTCATGTTTGGTGTCCACTGTCTTCATGCTGTCACAATGTCCACAGGTAACTCCATCCAGCACAGCCAAGCCAATAAACTCTGGAAAATCTGGGATTCCATGACTTGCAGTGATTAAATATTCCAGGGAGTGTTTCACTGCAAGAAATGTTTTTTCTTTGATTATTATATTTTACCAAAGTTACCCATGTGCCCATGCACCCATTGATTTACTTCTGTTCCACATTCTAAACACCTTGTTGAAATAAAGTGGTGCAGGAATAATGTATTTTGTAAGCCAACACTGAAGTTAGCATCACACTGGTTCCTGTGGGATGCTTTCGACTAATTATTTTCATCATATTTTTCATCAACAAACTTTTTACCCCTGACAAAAACTAGACAGTAACAAAAAAAACAAGTGCGTATGGACTAAAACTAAAATTAAATTAACTGACATTTTTGTCAACAAATACAAACTAGACTAAAATGTTTGACTGAGACTTAATCCAGTCAGGCCTAATTTGGTCATGTAGAAAGTAGGGACAAGTTAGGAATATATCCAATCACAGCTACTTTGGTTGTGTGGAAAGGTTGGATGAGTTAAGAGGGACATCCAACAACAGCTGCCTTTGCTTGGTGGTGGTGGGATAAGTTTTGGAGTGATCCAATCAGAGCTCCTCTCTTTATGAATTGATATATTCATGTAGAGCAGGTTCACTGTTTGTTGTCAGTTCTGGTATTGTAACTGAGATGCTCTGCCAGGTAGCCTAAATAAAGGTGACTGCATTTCACACAAAAGTTCAATTTGTTTCTGTTCATTTATACATTCAGACTTTACTAGCATTCAGTAAAGGGTTATTAGATGTTTCATTTTATCCAAGTGTAAAACATGACTTCAGAAATTAAAGGAAACATAAAAAATGCCTTACCCTTTACACTTCATATTTTAGTCGACTAAATTTACAGTAGATTTTGGTGACTAAAATGTTGTGAAATTTCATCAACTAAAAGTAGACTAAAATTAAATCAATTTAGCTGGCTAAATTATGACTTAAACTAAAAGATATTTTAGGCAAAAGACTAAAGCTAAATTAAAAAGTGCTGTCAAAATTAACACTGGTCCCTGTTAGCAGTTAGTTAGCAAACATCTTTTTAAACAAACAACAGGACTTTAAGACTGAAAAGACAGAGAGAGAGAGAGAGAGATACATACATACATACATACGCTGTTCCAAAATGTATAACAAAACAAATACATCTATTTCTAGCTATGCAGGAATAGATAACACACCTTTTCCTGCATAGGTAATGAGCACAGGTCTGTTTGGTTTTTAGACAGTTCTTCAGGTGGACTTTGAAAGAGCTGTTGTCGGGAAACTCTCTGACTGTGAGTTGCAGGCTGTTTTGAAATATAAAACTCTCTGATCAAAGGTGGTTTTCCTACAGTGCATGTCGCAGTCTCCTCTCAAGAGAGCTCTAGAAGTTCTGTTGGAGGTATGGTTATCTGAATCTCTGTTTATGAACTCGCTTCGGGGCGGTGGGGCCTGTCCATACAGGACTTTGTATGAAACAAACTTGTTTGAAATCAATGAGATGATCCAAGCTCAACAATTCATGTTTATCAAATATTTTAAATGGTGGTATGTTAATGACTTCCTGTCAAATATTTTCAAAGCTTTGTCATAAATTAACAAGAATACTGCTGAACTAGTTGGTTGTTCTGGCTCTTTGATCTGGTGATGATCTGATTTTGATGGTGATCCAAAAACAGATGCAGATCCAAAAAAGAATAATTTAAACCTTTTGTAGATTAGTTTTTATAAAAGGGCAATTTTAATAATATACTTTACTTCTAGTGTAGTTTGCCCTGTCTGTGTTTGCACACTAAACCTACATGGAGCAATAATTATCACATTCTTTTGCTCAGAAAAATCTTATCTTCACATTTTTATGTTAACAAGCGCACGTTGTGACTTAAAATGTAAAAGTAAAACTCACAGAGATCCACACTGGACAAAATAACATTTTAGCCCAGATATTTTAAAGGCCAAATATAAAATGAAAAACTGAAAATGCCGTCTTACCTGCAGATGACACATGACAACACATCAGCAACAGGAATAAAGTCCTCATGATTCTTTGTTGAGAGGTCTTGAACCCAGGGTTTACATTCAGGAACTACAGTCACTCTCTAAACAGGGCACACTGAGGGGTGTCCAAAGGCTGCCTTACCTGTAATGTTGAACAGGAAGTTCACACTTCCTGTTCAACACAGTCTCTGCTGCCCCCCCTGTGGTGTAAGATTCAGATTCAGATTCATTTATTGTCATTGCACATGTCACAGGTACAGAGCAACAAAATTTCATTTCAGTTCAACCCGTCCAAGAACATACAAGAGACAGTGACACATACTGGGGGGACAGGAACAGGGAGACTCTGGATTCGCCAGCAGAGCAGCACCCCGTTTTCTTAGATGAGAAAAGGAGAACAGAGGGGAGAGAGAGGAGAAAAAAAGTCAACTCCAAACTGAGCTCCAGAAGAGGGGCAGAGTGTGGGATTAGGAAAAAACACCTCAGCACATGAGCAACATAATAAACATAACAACAAAAAAACTCAGAGATGAGCACATTATGATGGGGGTCAGGGCCGGGAAGGGGGGTTGTCACGGCACCGACACTTGGAGGAGCACGCAGCCACCAGGCGTGTCGCATCAGCACCCAGAACCGCAACGCAGCGGTGGAAGGAGCAGGGGATGAGTGCCAAGGAAGGCGTTGAGTTAGAGGGGAGTGTCTGTTATGTGTGCCTTTGTGTGAGTGTATGCATAAGCCCGTGTCCTCCATCTCTACTTCAGTCCCAAAAAGTCTCTGCCATCCGATAAGGTGACTATAGAGACGGCCTCGGAGGGTTCTGATCCAGAGCGAAGTTCACAGGAGGAGGAGGAGGCGATGGGGTGGGGGTGTGGGGGATCGAGCTTCTGTCTACATAAACATCCAGGAGAGTGAGATTCTAGCTCAAGGCCAGAGCTGGGAGCCAATGAAGATAAGAGTTGTTTGGGGTTCAGGCCGACTGTAATTTTCCGTCAGCCTTTATTCTTTCTGGTTCTCTGATGGCTTTTCCAATAAAACCAAATCTGTGGGGCCCATTTCAGCCAAGCCGAGGTGTCAAGTTCTCCAAGGTGTTATCCTGCTTACATACGAGTTCAAGAATCGCATCCTGCTTGCGATTGAGCTCACAGATCGCTTGAGTCTGAGTGCTGACAGCCCTGCACATTCCTTCAGTCATGACAGGCAGCTTCTCAAGTGCCAAAAGTGCTGCCAGCATCTTCCGAATTTTGGGATAGATCAGGAAACTGCTAAATCCAAACAGCAGGATACCTGTCACTATTAATCCAATTATATAGGCGTCTTCCATGTCCTAGACTGACAGAATAGACAGACACACGATCCTCCAGTTCTCCCAGGAGTCCATCGTGTAGCCGACTGGAAACGTACCGTCGGGACACGTAACGGTTCCCCTTTACCTGCTCTTCTCGTCGAGAAAATTTGGTCGATGGCGTTGAGAGACCAGCTGATCAATTCCATGATTTTAGGTTTAGGTTTTCGGAGGGAAATGCAGAGAGAGGCTGCAATAATTCAGACAGAGACATCACACAGACAAAGGAGCAAGCAGGGCAGATAAGGGCAGGGAGGGGAGCGAGAGAAAAAGCGTCCGCCTTCCTTGAGAGCAGAAGAACTGAATGCCCTGGGGGACACAGCCAGGTGCAGACCCTTAGACGAAACATGAGGTGGCCTATGGCACTAGCATTGACCATTTATAGACATGTGACTAACATGAAGTCTCTCAGGTCTGTGGACAGAGGAAGTACTGCAGCTGTCAATAGACTTCAATGCATTTAGCTGATAATTACTGTGACCATGCATTTTTGAGCCACTTAAGTGACGAAGAGTAAATGTCATTAAGTCTGTCACATTAGTTGGTTCACCCTAACAACACCCACAGACATAAAAAACACGGGTAGACGGGGCTGAAACAGTCGCCTTTCTGTGAGCAGGCAGTCTGACAGCATGACCAGCTGATTACACGGAGGCCTCAAAAAGAGGAAAAATAACCACTGCCTGATGAGATGAATGGGTAAGACCTGGTGGAAAATCATTTTTCAAGGGATTATGGCCTCCATTTGTTTTGGATACATGAGGATACTTGTATGCACTTGAGTACACACAGCAAAACCGTCTGCTGGTGGAGACTCAGGGGTTTTTAATGATACATGGCATGAACCACAATGGGAACTGGAGGACATGAGAAGTCCAAGTTACCTGTTGATGCAGGTGTAGTAACTGTGAGCTTCTGTTGTCTAATTCTGTGAAATACCAGTGTGACTTGGTGAAAACACTTCAGGATGTTTCAGGGTCAGAGGACAATTATGAGTGTAAATACGTAGCCTGCAGCTGTTGTCATGCAGATCCTCCCTGCTTTAATAAATAGTTCTTCTTGAATGGACCTCGAAATAAAAATTGTTCAAACTCAGAAGACAAACCAGAAGGGACAAATGAAAGTTTATCTTCAATGTAATTCTTCGACTTTCACTGATTGTTTATTGGAAACAGAGACAGCCATGTTTTGGTTGAAATAGTCTCACTGGCAGTTGCTGGCATTAATGTTAGCTTACAAAGTCTCTGCGCTGCAAATGATAGTTTAATCATCATAAACTCACAGATATATAAAACTGATATTCAAAGCTTTGTGAGAATATTACACTGCACAAAGGTACATAATTATGTAGGCTGAAGTTCATCACTGGCTATTTATATGTATTTAGGACGTCCATTAAGTACCATGCTGGATGACATTAGTTTTCACGTCACTCGGGTGAAGATGCAAGGCAAAATCAGTCAGTGGTGCCACTGAAAGCCTTGTAATGACCCCATTTTTAGATTAAAACTACCCCCCAAAAAAGATGTTGATACTACGGTAAGATTTTTGTCACATTTAATTTTCCTCAACAAAGCCCCTGTATTTAAAAACCAATGTATGGGCCGCGAATCCTTCTGCCCACCTTCTCATCAGCTGTTCAAGTCAGAGGGCTACAGTGGGGCCAGGGAGCAGTCACTGGAGCACAAACTGATACAAATCCAACTCCTGGATATTAAGAAGATGGCTCAGACTGTATTTATCCCAGATGTGAAAGCAGGCAAAACAGATGGTCAATATCATGATTTCCTTGCATTCTGCTACATGACGTGGGCCATTTTACAGATCAGGACTACAACACACAACAGCAGTTTTAAAGACTTGAAATTGAAGAGCTGTGATGAAAGATCCAGGAGAATCGGTGTTACTACATCCTAACTGTGACAGCAATGGGCCCCTGGGTTTGTGGACATGGTCTCAAAGTTCATGCATCGGCACCACCCGGTAACTTGTGGTCTGTTCTGCTCTGCTGTTTCTACAACAGTTTCTCCATCCTGTTGTGACTCCATCTGCAAAAGTTCTTCCTCTCTGAACTCTGGTTCATAAAGATATTCTTTTGTACCCATGACCTTTCGTTACGCCAGTCCAAAGTCATTTTCAGTTCAGTTTTAGTGAAGTAAGTGTTTATTTCTCTGGTGACCTCACCAGCTAATGGTGGAGGGATACATGACTCCTACGTTGCAACACACAATAGTTTTAAATACGGGGGCTTTGTTCAGGAAAAGTGTACACTGTGAAGAATCTTACTGTAGTGTACTGTCATGCCAATGCTGTTTTTGAGTAGTTTTAACCTAAAAGTGGGTTAACTACAAAGCTTGCAAGCTGCTTTATTGGCCTCAAGCAGCCTCAATTCAAAAAACGTGAACGACCCCTTTAAAATCATGATTTCTCTTTAGAAAGCTTAGACCAGGTCGGCCTGTGGAGAATGTAAAGATGATGCACGTTAGGTCAGGGACACCATGTTGAATGGATGGCCTTTGGATGGTTTACTGTTGTAGCCTGGTATATTTTGTTTCTACTGGAAAATATATGTGGCTTATAAGTGATCAAGAAGAGAGCGAAACTAAAAACAATGAAATAAAAAAGGACACTGTCAGCAGGAAAATGTAGTTTTGGAGCAAAACAGAAATGAAGAGAGTTGCTGTTACAAAATGGTATAATTTCATGAGAGAGCAGCTCAGGACTTGAAAATGACCAAGATGAAATATCATCACTCACATAATAGGATGTTTAGATTGCCTTCACTTGTCTTTAATAAAAAAAATGTCTTTACAAAAATCATTCACATTGTCAAGGAGGTAAAACCTGTTATCTATGGTTAAAAAAAATCACATTTCAACATGCTGATTGATTATAGCAGATTATATGGTATACAAAGATTGAGTACAAAATACATTAGCTTAAAAAATTAGTGCTATTAGCTGTCACCTTAGCGTATTTAACTCCCTAAAATCAATCTAGCTTCTGTTTTGGTTAAATTATGGTTTATTGATTGACAGATAGATCGATTTTTGTTATAGCACATAAAATACTATTAAAGTAAGAGTTAGACACACTCACACATCCACAAAGTTTCCTTTTGTAATATTAGAAAATTAAAGTGTCTTCATAAAAACGGTCTTCTTGATAATAGGATGTTTAAATTGTCTTCGCTTGTCTCTCATCCATAGGCGCAAATCCCGAGGGGGACGCAGGGGACGTGTCCCCCCCTTTCACAAAGTTTTCCCCCCAGAAATCCAGTTCAAGTAAGAATTTTCTAGCAGTACAGTAACATGTTTTGACGGTACAATACAAGTAATGCTACTTAAAAACACATTGTCAGACAGTTTTAACTGTTAAAGATTACAATCCCCCCCCCACAATGGTTTGGTCCAAACTGTTTCTTCCGGCGACCGGCGGAGCTGCTGCTGCAGAGCCGTGTACACACAGAGGACAAAGCGGTGGTGATCGGACGAAGTAAGTGTATTAAAACACAGAAGGGCTGATAAGTAGTTTATCACTTCACTTGTTCAACAAGCACAACATGAAAAGCAAAGTTTCAACTCCTGTGTTCGAAGTCATGGCATGTTTTAAATTAACACAGCACGCAGCTAATAGGGTGTTTATTTTTAAGCTAAAACGAAATTTGCACTGTTTGTAGCCCGTCTTTTCATCTTAGTTTGTAATGAATCTGTGAATTGTCCAGAGTTTTCTCTGCTGCTGGCTGCAAACAGCCTCTCCTCTCTGACTGATGCAGCAGTCTGAGAGCAGTATATTGTAGCAAACTCAGTTGCACTTAATGATTGAAATAAATAAAGGTTTGTATATTTATACGTTTTGTGAAAAGGTTTGTGAATTTAGGTTTGTAACATATTCAGATTTTGTTTTCTTTTTGACAGTTTAATAAAAGCACGCTTGAAGAATAGTTTGATGTAGTTTGGTTATTCATTAAAGTTTTTCTTCTAGTTTTAGAACTTTTATTGAGCTCTCAGTTTTTGTAAAGCTGCTGTAGTGGTGATAAGACTAGTGTTAATGGTGAGATAAGAAATTCTGTTAGGTCACATATGGTGTAGTTCACACCTTTCAACCAATACCACTCTTGGAATTGCTGGTTGAGCATAAACAAACCTGTAGACAGGTAGGATATGGACTAACAAGGAACAATGACATGCAGTTAGTGTTTAATTCAACTATGCAAGACATTTGAGAAAGTATCAAAACAACACAGCACAAATATAGCATTTATTTAAATGTCCCCCCCAAGAATTACTCTCTGAAATTTTACTGTTTATTGTCCCCCCCCAACATTGAAGAGGGTTTTTCGCCACTGCTTTCATCAAAATAATGTCTTCACAAAAATCATTCACGTTTTAAAGGAGGAAAAAACCTGTAATCTATGGTAAAAAAAAAAATCTCATTTTAACATAGCACGGTTTTATGGAAAAAAAGGACAATCTTAAAAGATGGAGATAGGAGGTTTATGCCCAACAGCAATGTTATGTTGTTGTTTCAGCCTCCTCTAATATTCCCTGTCCCCCTGTGAAGAAAAGCAGCAAACAAAAAAAACATTTTAATAAAACAGGGATGACGTTTGGATTTTTTTTTTAACTCGATTTGACTTTCCTGCAACAGGCTGGAGCCCTGAAAGAAATGAGAAATCACAAAGTTAGAAACATCAACAATACTTAAAGCCTTTTTTTGAGTTTATGAATTTTTGGACTTTTTTTGCTGACCACTTTTTTGTATTAAATTCTAAAACCTTGGAGCTTTGTTTCTCAAAACTGGCCCAACTGCAATTTAAACATAATTATTTCAAGATGATGATTTAGGAGAAGAGGAAGAAAAAAGGGGAGTGTGGCTTCATAGTAATAACTCTGTTATTGTTGTAAGTAACTTTTAATCATTACTCCTGTTAAAAGCAGTTAATTTACTTTTTTAATGTATGATGTCAGAATCAACTTGTTTAATAACTTTTAATCAGTGGTGGACAATTTAACAACTTCAGTACTTGAGTAAAGATAGAAGATCCTCCTGCTCTGGTTTTACTCCATAGGAAGTGAACGTCAATAAGTCAGTTTATTACTTGAGTAAAGTATTTGAGCACTATTTTTAAAAAATCCTGAAGGATTCATATCACTTTAAAAAAGGAGGTTTCAGGTGTTTTGAACTCAGTGATAGTGCAGCATCTTCTCATTGGTGTCTCTCTATTCTTCATTCACGACTCACTCATCCCTCCATCAAACATGCTGTGATGAACTTTTCAGCTCGTCGCTGTGTGTACATGTTATCATGCTGAGGACAACAAGCAACCAAGTAACTCAGTGTTACTTTGATTTTTAGCTACAATATTTATTCTCTTTTACATTACTCATCAATAAAAATACATACCTTCTTATTACTGTAACATATCACCACATGAACAAGATACTGCCCAACACTACAGATGGATGTTTTTGGAAGAACCAAAAATAAAAACACGATCTAGAAAACTTTGACACCATTAGTTTAAAATTAAACTTTTTAGAAGAAAATTTATCTCACTTTCGATGTTTCTCCTCCAGATGAAGAATCCAGTGATGCAGACTAACAGGAGCAGCAGTCCTGCAACAAGTCCAGCAACAAGAGCAACCGGAGATCCAGAGGGAGGCTCTGAAATCACAACAAAATGTTGAGTTAGGTAAGAATATTGGAGAAGCTTTTTAACTGAATCAGCTGTAATGACCAGGTATGTGAACACAGACAAGGATTTCACTTCAGTTAACTTTGCGATGATCGAACAAATACTTAAGAGTTAATATCTGAAAAATACAAAGAAAAGAAAAACAGGTTGCGGCACTCCTTTATTTTTCATAAGCACAAACACATAAAGCCAGTGTAGAAAGCAGAGCAATGATTCAGAGTGTAAAGGATTAAATACATGATGGTGCACCATGTGTCAGATAACAGGTGTGATTTACATGAGGTAGGCAGTAGGGCTGAACGATGTGGACAAAATTTCATATCTCGATATTTATGCCAGATATCGTGATATCGATACGATACGATATGACTACGGGTTCGGTGAAAACCAAGCATTTTTCAGGAAAAATAAAAACATTATACAAAAGAATGTGGAAAGTGCAGTTTTAGCGCGGGGGAAATCTATATTGTTTATATCGTTGCCTTTCGATATTAATATCTTGAATGTTCATATCTCGATGTCGATACGATATCGATATATTGTTCAGCCCTAGTAGGCAGGCAGTAGATGTAGACACTTTAAACAGAGTGGTGCAGGAATGAGTCCATTAACTTGGAAATGAGTCAGCATTAAGGTCTTCCCAGTGCCCAAGGCTGAAAGTATATGGGATTTTTATCCTTTTTCAGTTTGGTACCTAAAACTAAGTTCATGATGAACACAACAAAAATTAGATTATTTCAGATCATTTTTGGTGATTTCAAATTTTAAAGCGATGTTGTGTTTGAAAGGACAGTTGCTAACAAACTGCCAACTGAGACTAGAATGTGTACTTGTTATCCAAACGGAAACACAAGGCTGGCATTTTCAGATTTATCCACACTGAGACCTGTTTTCAAAAATGTGAGGTTTCAGGCACTGGAATTGTCATATCTGTGTGTACATAATGCCTTATTGATTAAAAACTCTTACAGATATGCCTGAATTCGTCACTGTGTGGACGGCCCCTATGACTTTAGGAAAAGGTGTCATGTTCTCCTGCTCCACAAGCTCCTTCTGACAACATTTAAGTAAAAAAAATGGATCTTGCAGGACATGGGACCTTTGGGCTTGAAGAATCATGAAAGTCAGGTTAGTTGTCAATATTATTACAATGAACAAACCATGGAAATTTCATGAACTTCTTTCATCATAGACCTGATTATCAGGAAAGATCCAAGACCACAGTGAAAATCCCATAAGGTTTTATTTAAAGGAACTTCTGGGTTGGCCTACAAAAATTCATCCTCCCTGCACCAGCCTGTTTCAGAGATGAGAACTAATGAAATACCTATCAAATCCTTAATGTCATTGTTGAGCAACTAATAAAAACAAGTCAAGTCCTCCTTTCTTTTAGGCCCTGTTTACACGACAACGAAAACAGAAAGTTTTCGTTGTGTTTGAGCCTCCTGTTTACACAAGAACAGAGCTGGTAGTGCCTGAATCCACAAACTTTTGAACCCAGTTTTGAAAAGTTTTGAAAACATTTTCCTGTCTGTACCTGTTTAGACGCTAATCTGCGTTTTCGCTGGAAACGCTGATGTGCAGAGCGTGCACAGAACTCTTTCAGATAAAGGTTGCGTGCGCATCCCAGAAACAACAACTTCAACCAGGAACAACAACAACAACTTCAGCCGTTTACCGAGCAATATCTGTGCTGCTTACTGTGCTTGGATTGTTTTCAAGACAAAAATATCCAGACCGATTTGTTGTCCAGACAAGAAACTTCTGTGTCTTTGTGCATCCACTCACCATCGTTGTTTGTTAAAAGTTTGTATTCACCGGAAAGCGTAACACCACTGCTTCTCTACAAAACTACATCGCCATCTACTGGCGTGGCATGTGCATTACAGTGTTTTAAGTCATTCTCCCCTCTCCATTAGAACCGGAGCGTGTTTAAAACCGCAAAGGAAAAACCTTTCTGTCTCTGGTGACAACCTTGCCATGTAAAAGGGGCCTTAGCAACAAGCCCATGGCTCCCTCCAATCCTACGTCACGGTAAGTTAGATCATGCACAACGTGATTGTTTGTTAGTCTCACCCACCACCACCTTTATAGTGCATGACTGTAATTTCAAAACTGGACTGTGGCACAGAAATGGTTGGGAACTGTTGTGACTGTTGTGATAGACAATATAGTTGCAAAAGGGGGAAAAATGTTTTTTTCTATATCAAAAACACACGGCACTCCTTTATCGGTTTGGCATTGGAGCTTTCCCAGATTTTGGTGCTGAAATCATCTCACTCAGACTCTTAAGTTTGATTCATTAAGTGTGCATATTTTGCCAAACCCAGCTTAAAAACGACCATGTTTTAATAAACACAGTGACTGAAAACAGTTACTTAAATACACCTCCACCATGGAGGTTATGCTTTTGCCACCCCTTTTTTTGTCTGTGAGCATGGTAACTCAAAAAGTTCTCAATGTATTTTGTTTAAATTTTGATGGTGTTGATTTAAAGATAGATTAGATGATGATCCTGGATTTTTTTGTTTAAGGATTTGTTAACATTGTGAGTATTGCATTTTCCCACACTTTCACTAATAACACAGCTGAGAATATCTACTTTGCTGTAGGTTTGAGCTCACAGAGCGCATCTAGTTTAAGATAAATTAATGAAGAAAGCAATTGATTATTAAACCCTAAGAACACACTGCTCATCACTAGTAAAATGTTTATGTTATTTTAGGTGGAGTGTAAGATAAAATCCATTTCAGATTTTTTATTTAAAATCACTATTTAATTTTAAGTCTGTGAACCTGCTGCTCTGTAAATGCACAGTGAGACAGAGTTAAACATTCTTCTTCACAGACAGGTTTTAATTGTTTTGGTGTGTCTGCACTGAATGTAAATCTATGTACATGAATTCAGACCTGGCATTTGTTTTGACTGTGCCTTAAACACATGTAATAGGAGGACATTTTGAAAGCTTTACTGAACTTGATTGAGGCATAATGAGTAAGAATATGGGACAAGACAGTAGCACAAGGGCCACTAGGGGGAGGCAATGACTAAGCATACAAAATTACAGCTTTGTAGAGAGTATAGCCTTTTATATGAGTAGCATCATCTTCAACCTTATTCACATTAAAAGATTCTAAAAGGTCCAATAACTCTTGGGCTTACGCTTTGGAGGGGCAGTGTACATTAATACTGAAATCACCAAGAATAAGTATTCTGTCATATTTAGGATTAATAAAGGAGAGGAGGTCAGAGAGTTTGTGACTAATACCATTTGGCTTTGTATGTATATTAAACTTTTATGTGGTATACAAACTTAGGGAGCAGAACCTTTACTTTCAGTGCAGATGGACAACGATTGTGCTTGGCCTAAAGGGGCACGGCCCAATCAGAGCAAGAAGTGACTGCTCATACAGCGATTAACATAAATACTAATAGCTTTAGCAGCAGTTTTGTCAGAACAATAAAACATTTTTTATTTATGTTACATGCCAGGCATGAAGCAGACTGCAGAGTGTTCTCCTGTTTCTGCCTGCACTTTCTCCCCCCACCCTTTTTGTTTCTCCCTTTTTGTTTCAGGTAGACAGCTGATTGAGTCGCACCTGAGAGGCTCTGCTCTGCCACTGCTGATTGGGAGGCTAAGGTGCAGGGGCTGACTACTGATTGGTTGAAGTGGTTACAAAAGGAGCACTTTCCTGCAGCTTCTCTCTCTTCCTGTTTGTCCTGACGATGACTTGAATCTGGTTGTTTGTATGCTCCTATGCTTTAAGTATGTGGTGGGAGGTGGAGGCGAATAGATGAGTTGGGGTACCCTTTACATTCAGCACATAGTAAGACTTTTTGTTTAGAGACACTAGGTTATTTGGTTTGTGCCACCCCCTGTATTTATATTGATTTAAGCCTGTTTTATTAGTTTAATCCATAGGCTTTTTGTTTGTTGTTTTGAATTTAGGATTAAGTTAAAATAGGCTGAGTTTTATTGTAATTTTGGTTTTTATTTGGCACAACCCCACTGCCCTATCCTCCCCCACATTTGATAACCTTTGTTAATTTGAGTTGTAAAATAAAAGGACCTTTGTTTTTTCACTTTCACTCTGATTCCTGTCAATTTATTTTGGTTGTTGTGTTATCATTCTTTTGTTTTACAAAAGGGATATAACAATTTAATAATAAAATAAATATGAAAGGAATTCTCAACAGAAAAGATATTTTCACTTCACTTTCGAAATGAGTTTTGTTTTTCCACGAAGTGGCTTAAGTTTTGAATTTTACATAACACAGTGTTTCCTGATATCACCGAGGGAAGCATATATGGAGAAGAAGAGAAGGGGACCAAGCACAGAGCCTTGAGGAACTCTGTAGCTTACTTTAGTGTACACAGAAGAATTATCGTTAATGTATACACACTGGTATCTATCAGATAAGTAGGATCTAAACCAATTTAAGGCAGTCCCTGTAATCCCGAGTAATTCCTTCAGTCTCTGTAGAAGAACATTATGATCTATGGTGTCAAAAGCAGCACTAAGATCTAACAAAACAAGTACAGAGAAAAGTCATCTGGAGCTGAGAGAAGATCGATAGTTCCTTTAACTAGAGCAGTCTCTGTGCTGTGGTGAGCTCTAAATCCTGACTGAAAGTCCTCAAACAAGCTGTTGCTTTAAAGGAATTCACAAAGCTGATTAGCCACCAGTGTTGGGCAAATTACATTAAAAAAGTAATTAGTTATAGTCATTAGTTACTTTCCCCAAAAAAGTGATTGAATTACTAATGGAATTACTCCTTGATTAATGGAATTAGTTACCAGGGAATGTAATTGATGCGTTACTTTTTTGGAAAAGCTCTTGCTGCTTGAATATTGTGGCTCCATCTCTGTGTCCTTCCTTATTGTTACCTGGTCTGCTACCAGCAGGGTTGGCATCACCAACGGCGTTATCTGTGGTTTTGGTCACTAGCTTTTTCGAGTTACTCACAACGGACGTGGACAAACACTTTGCTTTGGGACATAATGTACAGTTCATATGTATGTTCTTGCCTTTTACTTCTTGTCCTTCCATCCCGAAAACTCCAGTTTAAACTCCACAGACCGCTCCGGACTTGCCATTGTTGCATCTAGCAGTGTTGCCAGATTTTTAACTGACATGAGCACGAAGTTGAAAAAACAAGCCCAAACAAGTGACATCCCGCTATATTGTTTTCTTATACGATATATTACTTTTTTTAAAGAGAAATTTACAAAGCTCATTTTAATTTTCATCTACATTACATTTCAATGTCACACTGACATTTCTTCTTATTTGTCTCTTAATTTACTCCTTCAACATCCTTTTTTTTGAAGGTGGAACATCCCTTTCTTTACACAGAAGTGAAGGGAGGGGCTAATGTTATTTATAACTCTGTTATAACTAAAAAGTCCGTCTAACCTTGATTTTTGTAACCAAACAGACATAGTCAGGCTTTTATCTAAGTTTTATGTTGATCCTCTGCAGCTTTATTATGGCGAAAACAGAAATAGCTGTGTTAGAAATAAACTTAATTCTGGCTATAAGGATTTCTTTTAGGTGGAAACATCATCTTTGCCCCTCTTTTCACAGTTAAATTTACATTGGTGTTTAGAGTGGGAAAAGTAATTGATAAAACTTCTGGATTGAGCTTATATTGATGGAAGTCTATGCATCAGATCTCTCCTGGGTTTGGGGGCACAACAAGCCCAAATGAGCAACTGCACTATTGGAACAACCTTTAAAAAAACGCAACCCACAACTGTCAATATTTACAAGGAACACTTCTTTCTTGAGGATCTTTAAGGTAAAGGAAAGGTTTGATATAGGCCTGTAATTAGCTAATGTGCCTGAATCGAGGGCAGATTTCTTTTTTTAAGGAAGAGGTTTGATTACAGCTACTTTAAAGGAGTGTGGCAAGTAGCCTGTTGGTAAAGATATATTGATTGTCTCCAACAAGGATGGACAAACTAAGGGAAAGACACCCTTGAGGTATTATATATTTAATGGTCATTCTGGTGTGTCAGGTTAAGACGTAACTTCAATTATGGGAATCGTATATGTTGGTGTAAGCCAGGACTTTTTTTCATAAAAAGGTCTCAGTGGTAACTGTGATAAAACAACTGCGTACAAAGGATTTGTTGGAGAAAGATCTTACATTTAACAGGGCCAAAGTGCTGTGATTGGAGGAGGTACCTTTAATGTGGGGAATTCAACAGTGGTATGGCCCTGGGGTGGGACCACCCCATCTGACCATCGTGGTCTGCAGCAACAGAAGAATATGCTGATGCATTCATAGCACAAAAGAGTGTCACCTTGTGCTGTGCCAAAAGTAATATTGCCCATAAATTTCTCATCTTCCTGGATCTGGTGAAGCGTGGATATCCTCTGTCACAAATCTGTCACACTTCACCAGGATAGGTGTCAGAGCTAGCTTAAAAGCTTATTGTACAGCATACTGGAGTACTTAAATCAGTAGCTAAAAGTGGGCTGAAAACATATATAGGTCAACTTATGTTCACATAGAAAAATGGAAGCAATAAAATGTAGAGAATTGTATCGATAAGCAGAAATCAATGCTGGTAGTGGTATCAGTAAAGTCATATGAGTTCCCATCCTTATATATCTTCATTGGTAATGGCACAACTGACCAGGTCCAACTCTGACAGCAGTCTTACCGTAGTTACTTCTGATCTCTGCTTTGTCCAGTTTGGTGATGATGTCCTCCTTCACACCGTGGAGCTGGAACACACACTCATACCTCCCCCAGTCTTCAGGTTTCACTGCAGAAATGTTCAAGTCAGTGCTCATCTGAAAAGTGTAATCATGGTTGGAAAGGATCTCTCCGTGTTCCACTCCTTCATGAAGCTCCTCTCCATCTTTCCTCCAGAATACTGCAGCTCTGTCAGGGTAGAAACCTGTGGCGAAGCAGCTGACTGGAGAGGAGGGAGACTTCTGGAGTAGAGAAACTGAGGGAAGCTCTGAGGAGGGTAAACAGACAAAAAAGAGTCGACACAGAGACATAATGATGTGTTTGATGTTGTTTCATTGTCTCTGAGTCATCTTGATGAACGTATATGTGCCATTTACTGACTGGACCAGATATACATGAATTTAAATGTTGTCTAGTTTGACTCCAAGTTCTTACTGATGCAGTACTGATGTTACCATGGAGCTTATTCCCTAACTGCAATGAAGATGTTACACCAACTGAGATGGTTTCATATAGTCTTAAGTCACCTCTTCATCCTTGTACCACTTTAAAGAAAAACTTCTTGATTATTCCTTTTGACCACTAAACTTGTGGAGAAGATGGATCTGCCTGATTCAGTGTCTGTAATCATGCAGATCCATGTCTCAGACCTCTAAAATCAATTCAGTTTGGTTTGGGAACTGAGGACACTAATTGTTGAAGCTTCATAGGTGAAATTCTTTCCCGTTCTGGCTTGTTGTTTGACTTTAGTTTCTCCATATGTGGGGGTCTCTGTTGTCTGTTCGGAGTTCCTATTGTGCCACACATTTTCAATGCGAGACAGGTCTGGACTGCAGGCAGGTCGGTCTAGTACCTGAGCTCTTTTTCTACAAAACCACGCTGTGGTAACACATGCAGAATATGTCATGGCCTTGTCTTGCTGAAATAAGGAGAGGTGGAGGGGCTTGAGAAGGGAGGTCTGCAGCCAGGGGCCTGAGAAAGGTGGTGGAGGGGCTTGAGAGAGGTGGCTGCGAGGAAGGTGGTGGAGGGGCTTGAGATAGATGGTGGCTGCTGCAGCCAGGGGCCTGAGAAAGGTGATGGAGGGGCTTGAGAGAGGTGGTCTGCAGCCAGACTGCCTTAGAAATAAGCTGGGACATTCCCGCAAAAGTCATCACTTGGAAGGCAGCATGTTGCTCCAAAAACGGATTCTTTTGATGATATTATGGAGTAAATTATGAAATCCCTAAATTGCTTGCAATTGTGCATTGATAAACGTTGTTCCTAAGATGTTGGACTATCTGCCCAGTTGTTCATAAAGTTCACAAAGTTTTTATCTTATCATTTGGTGAGCTCCATATGTTCTTGGTTCCTGTCGGGATCTATTCCAGGTTTTCTTGCTGGACAGCACTTTGGCTCAAACTCTTAAAGTGCTCTATGAATAAAGTTGATTGATCGACTGAAAGTGTCTAATAGCGCCCCATCCTTCTTTGTGAGCCATTAAGCCATTCAGGGATGCTCCTGTTATACCCAATCATCATCACCTGTTTCCAGGTAACCTGTTCACCTGTAGAGTCTTCCAAACAGGTGTTTTTAAGCATTCTTCAACTTTCACATCTTTTTTTCCCCTGTCCCAGTTTTTTTTTGAACATGTTGCAGTTACAAAATTCAAAATGAGTGAATACTTAAAAAAAATATAAACAAAACAATGAAGTTTATCCATCTGAACACTGAGTATCTTATCTATGTAGTGTATTTAAATGAATAGGATTTTCAAATCATTGAATTTTGATTATTCTTTACAAAATGTTCCAACTTCACTGGATTGGAGTTTTGTAGTCAAAAGATTTGTTTTCTAGTTTTCTGAAAATGTTGAATGTTATATTTCGAAGACATATCTCTTGGCTACTGTACGGATGACTGTGTCAGTTTACCTGTTCTCAGCAGAAAGTTACTTCCATATTGCAAGTAATTTTTTAACCAATTTGGGCACGAGTAGACGTAGACGCTGTTTAAGAATTTAAAATGATCTCGGTTAGTATCCCAGCTGAGTTTGGTTGTGAGTGCCTCAGGTTTTAGAGCAGTCCACGTCATAGTCTGCAGGTCCAATTCTAGGAAGTCTTCTCCATCATAACCACACTTCATGAAACCAGCAGTCTCATTCGTCTCATCATCCCACTCACAGCCACTGATCACCTGGAAGATGTGGGAACCTGAGAGAGACAGAACGAACAGGCTAAGTGACATTCAAGTACAGTTTGGTATGAACAGATAGTCAGATTGTCTTCTGTGCAGAGTCCACCAGCATAACCAGGGAACAGGGCGGTTACTCTGATATTTTCTCTAATGACAGACCATGAAGAATTAATTTAGAATCAAGCCCACATTCTGCTTGTATCCTCCTGGATTTACTTAAAGTTAGGCCAAGAAGTTACAGGCCAGTTATCTACATTACTGCCAGATAATGTGAATCTTCTTTTATGAATATAGATAATTTTCAAACGTGAACCAGTGATCATCAGCCAGAGACCCAAGGGCCCATCAGAGCCCCCACAGCTTCCCCTGCTGCTCCCTGAGTAGTTCAAATTCAGAAAACGTGAAGCGGAAAGAATATGTTGGGCTTTAGAGGTACCTTTCAACTAGTCATACCCCTGTGGCTGTAAGGTCACTGAACCCCTCCAACAGTAATAGAGTCTGTAACTGTTTTACTAAGAATGACTGTTGACTGCTGGATTCCTGTTTTGCAGGAATCTCCAAAGATACCTCCTCTAGAAGGACCTGCATGCAGCAGGTATTTATCGATATTTAAGGTATTATGTTGTCACAATACCAGTATATTAAGTTTAATACATATGCCAAGTTCAGCATTGCACAAATCAATGCCAATATGATGCTCAAACAGACAAAATCCAATTGATAATCAGTGCTAGTAACAGGAAAACTGTGTCAGTAACAAGAGGTCGACAAGGCATATTCAGGAGTTGATGTCTATTAATATTACAGTTCTGTGAAAAAGTATTTGGCTCCTTCCTGTCTTCTTTTTTCTTTGCATGTGTGTCACACTTAAATGTTTCAGATCATCACATAAATTATAATATTAGACAAAGATAACCTGAGTAAATACAAAATGCAGTTTTTAAATGATGATTTTATTTATTAAGGGAAAAAAGCTCTGCAAACCTACATGACATTATGTGAAAAAGTAATTGCCCCCTGAACCTAAAAACTGGTTGTGCCACCCTTGCCAGCATTCACTGCAATCAACCATTTGCGATAACTGGTGATGAGTCTTTCACATCACTGTGGAGGAATTTTGGCCCCCTCTTCTGTGCAGAATTGTTTTAACTCAGACACACTGGAGGGTTTTCGAGCGTGAACTGCCGGTTCAAGGTCACACCACAGCATCTCAATTGGATTTAAGTCCAGACTCTGACTCGGCCACGCCAAAACCTTAATTTTGTTTTTATTTTAGCCATTCAGAGGTGGACTTGCCAGTGTGTTTCGGGTCATTGTCCTGTTGCATAACCCAAGTGAGCTTGAGCTTGAGATAACGAACTGATGGCCGAACGTTCTCCTTCAGGATTTTCTGGTAGACTGCAGAATTCCTGGTTCCATCAATCACAGCAAGTCTTCCAGGTCCTGAAGCAGCAAAGCAGCCCCAGACCATCACACCACCACCACCATGTTTGACTATTGCTATGATGCTCTTTTTATCAAATGCTGTGTTGTTTTTACGCCAGATGTTACGGGACGCACGCCTTCCAAAAAGTTCAACTTTTGTCCGTCGGTCCACAGAATATTTTTCCCAAAGTCTTGGGGATCATCAAGATGATTTGGGTTCCTCACCTCTCTGTGAGGTACAGACTTCCTCTCCCACTCCAGTTTGGGGCCAGGAACAGGATAGAACAGTCAATAAAACAGTGACAAAAACCATTCCCTTCAAGGACCATAAAACCACTCACTCTGAGGAATGGCCATAAAAGACTGGCTTCCTTTGTTTGAGATTGGAATATTCAACAGGAATCACCCATTAAGCTGGAAAGAGGAAGAATCACAGCCACTAATCTCCACAAACCAGTCTCCCAGGTTGACCTGCTGACCTCTTGTCTGAAGGCAACTTACAGCTGTTTTAATGCTCACTCTTTTCATGGACCACAGCGCCCTCATGTGGAATAACTGGTGACAGTTGCTTCTCAGACATATATGTGAACATATTTGTATGCTAGTGTATATTATCTGCTTTTAGATAATTTCATGTTTACAATAAGATTTTTAAACTCTAGGCCCAGGCTGGCGCTATGCAGAGGCTAGAGAGGGCACCGCCTCCTCAAAGAAATGTTTTGCCCCCTCAAATCAAAATTTTAGAAGTTGAGAAGCACATTTCAATATACCTACAAAAGTAATATATTATAAGTTGACAAACGTAACTGCAGTTGCAGAGAAATTCGCCTAAAAACATACAAAATACAGTATCTGCTTCCTCTTATTTCTCTGTCCCTCCGTTGTATCTTCACAGGCTGCAGGCCCGCCACAACACATGCACACACACGCTGGGGCACCGCCCCCTCCAAAACCCGACAGAGCAAGTCTACTTTAACACAACATAATTTGTCATTAAATAATAATAAAAAAAATGTATTAACACATTTATTTTTACCACACAGTAATAGTCTGTCAGCAGCACCTGTCACAATTCAATAAAAGGGGTTTCACAATATATTATGTAATACCTATGTTGTGAATACATAGTTTACGTACGGAGGGGTTTAATGTAAGTCCTTCAACCTTTGCTCATCATGTGACCTGTGTGATTTGCCCCTGAGCGCAACAGACACTGACCAAGCCCCGAGCTACACAAGAGACGGAGCGGCCACGTGCAGCCAACAGCAACCAGACGGAGCACACATCTTGGACCACGGAGGCATCAGAGCCTGAAGCCCTGCAGCCTGTACCCGTTTGGCGAGAGTACTCCAGCCTGGGTCGGTAGTTTGGCTACCGCCAAGGAAAACTGTGACTATCTTTCAGCTTTGTTGCAGCGGGTACTGGAGGGCCAGCTGCGGGGCCAGGCAAAGACTGTAATATGGGCCGTGTTGAGTGTTTTCCACGGTACTGGTTGTGGTTTGTCCACCACGCCAGGACGACTGGAGCAGCAGAGGAAGTGCTACGGGGAGAGAAGGGTCGGGAGCGGCTACGCAGCAGGAAGTTGGCCTCTGAGGACAAGAGGCCGCTGGTGTTCTACTCCGCCAGCCGACATGAGGACAGCAGGCTTAACGGAGGGGTACTGCATGGACTATAAGGGGCTTGTTTTAGGCATCATCTGTTATGTTTTATAAATAATTGATTTTATTGTAATAAACCCGCAGATATTTACCCTTGGCCTGTTTTTTTTTTTTTTTTTTTGCTCACCCCTGATTGGGAAGTACCTGTAGCATTTTAAGAGTCCTAGAGCTCTAAAAAAAACTCTAGGCGGTGTTGTCGGTATTTTGTACCATTTTTAAACACCCCTAAATTATTTTCAAAACAATTAAACAATCTGGACCCCCAGCAGTATGCTTACGGCCCAACACGTCCACTTCAGACGCCATCGCTGCTGCTCTTCATTACTCCCTCTCCCACCTGGAAAGCAGAGACTCCTACATCAGGATGCTTTTTGTTGACTACAGCTCTGCTTTAACACAGTCATCCCCCACAAACTGACCCATAAACAGTCCACACTTGGCCTGCACCCGACCGTCTGTGACTGGCTCCTGGACTTTCTGACTGTCAGGATTGGCAACAGGACATGACTGTCGCCTCCCTCAAGGACAACATCATCCTGAAGTTCGCTGATGACACCACTGTGATAGGACGTATCACTGGAGGGGACGAAGTGGCCTACAGGAGGGAGGTGTGCAGTCTGGTGTCGTGGTGTGAGGACAACAACCTTGCTCTCAACACTGACAAGACAAAGGAGATAATAGTGGACATGAGGAAGGAGAGGAAACCTCATCAGCCACTATTTATCCGAGAGCTTGAGGGGGAGAGGGTGAGCAGCTTTAAGTACCTGGGCGTCCACATCAGCGAGGACCTCACCTGGACACTTAACACCACGCAGCTGGTCAAGAAGGCTCAGCAGCGCCTGTACTTTCTGAGGAGGCTGAGGAGGTTCAGTATGTGGCCCAAGATCCTCAGCAGCTTCTACAGCTGCACCATGGAGAGCATCCTGACCAGCTGCATCACCGTGTGGTACGGCAGCACTACTGCTTTGGACCGCAAACGCCTGTAGAGAGTGGTAAAGACTGCTGAAAAGATCACCAGGACTCCACTGCCCTCTCTGCAGAGCATCTACCACCGCAGAGTCCACAGGAGGGCTACCTCCATCCTCAGAGACCCCACCCACCCCCAACATGGACTGTTCACTCTCTTACCCTCAGGCCAGAGGTACAGGAGTGTGAAATGCAGGACCTCTAGACTGAAAAACTCTTTCTTTGCCACTGCCATCAGACTCATGAACAGCTGACAGGAGTCTGCAATCTACCTCGACCAAACAGCTCAATTTGCACAGATAAAACTGTTCTTGCACTTTATGTTGGAGCTTTGCACAAATACATGTTTACAGAAATGTACAGAAATCAGTAGCTTCCATTCCTTAATAGGATAATATCTTCATACATGTATATAGTCAGAATCCATCCTCATCTTGTTTATATTTGGACAGTATTTTTTTGCTGCTATTATTTAGTATTATTTAGCATTGTTTGTGCTGCTATTTAAATCTGTTATTATTTTTATACCTCTTACCTGGCATTCATTGTGTACAGCAGAGTAGGAACTTCATTGTACAGGGAAACATGTTTCCCAATGTGCAAATGATAATAAACACTTTGAATCTTGAATATATTAAAGGTTTGGTATTTATGCACAACTGCTATAAGTTTACAGTAAGTGACATCTTTAGTTCACTGCTAGCCTCTCATTGAAAAGGACAGGTTTTTGCTGAGGCCTCGTGAATATTTACAAAAGTGTGTGCCAAAGTTGTCCAAGAACTTCTGACTCCTGATTGAAAGGAAAGACACAAGTAAGTTTGTGGAGAAGTCTTGGAACAAACTGAAGGAAAACCAACATTTCTAGAAGTAGTGATAACAAAGTGTTTTAGGAGAACTGTGGCAAACACTTTAGTCATGTTTTCATAGTTCTGCAAATTTTCATGCAAAATTTGGAGAACTGTCTCTTTATCAGTGGAGACAATTTCTGCTCTCATTCTTTAATTGAGTCGTCGATAATTTCAAACTATTTGTTCAATTTTCTATGTTTTCAGAAGTTTTTGATGGGCATGGGTGCTCAGGACATTCAACATCTTAAACGTCCTCTCTGTCTTCAGGAAACCTTTTGTGCCATTTAAACACAAGTGCATGTGACAGTCAGTGTCCCCACACACTTCAGCTAATGTAGGAAAAGATTCAACAGCTGTTTTGTTCAATTTCATCCAAAATTTCAAGTTGATGTGTTGCTCAACTTTTAAGCTAATCATCTTCCTACACCTTAGCAAAAACATGAGCCCTTCAGTCAGTAGCGAGCAGTCAAAAAGACGTCACTTACTGTAAACTTACAGCAGTTTTGAGTGAATACCTAACCTTTAATATATAACACTCTGACTGTGAACTATGTGGTTTCACTCATTATTCAGTCTCGTTATTGAATAGCCAAGCCTTAAATATTACATTAACTAATAAATACAATATGACTGCACATACTGTAATGTCTAATGATGTTTTAGCATAATTATAACACTTGGACTTACTTTGCTATAAAACTGGACCAAAAAGTTTGATTTATTTCTGCATCTGCTGAATTTTAACATGAACATTTATTACCTTCACTTTGGTGTAAGTTTTTCATGATGTCATCTATGCTTGCCTCTAAGAGGTCCTTATTCCCCGAACACTGCCAAGAGTACCACGCAGCATGGTCTGGGTCATCTTTCTGGAGATCTCTGATCCACTTGTGTAAGACTGCTTTGTTCGTTTTGAGGTCACAGTATCCAGCCTCGACCCCATCAACAGTCCCAGATGCCACAAACACTGGGAGGTCTGGGACTCCATAAGATACAGTGAGAAAATATTTCAGGGAGTGTTTCACTGTAGGAACAAGACATCAGAATCAAATCAGGATCAGATTACTGTTTAGTCCCATAGATGTTTTGAAGTAAACCAGCACAAATCTACATTCAAAGAAACAACAGAGGCTGTTCGGCAAAGATGAGAGAGAGTGGCATTTAAAAAAATATATGAGGTATTCTTAGATGAACTACACATAATATAGTAGGACTTCATAATTGTTTTTTCTTGTCAATGTCATTCAATGTCAACTGTAGCACAATAAGTCAACCAGTGGTCTACCAAAGTGCTTTAGAGAAAAACAGACAGAAAACAATAAAAACCAATAAAAACAAATAAGGACAAAACATAACACATTTATGTACACAGCTGAACACCTGCTACATGGATTCATTGTCACATGATTGGATGATTTGCTTAAACCACTCGTTTAACAGGTCTACCTTTTAAAGTGGTCCTTCAGGTGTGTTTTCACATTTACATCTGAGCCTGTGATGAATTTGAAAAAAGGCTTTTCTAAATACCAGATGACTTTTTCTGAAGGAAGTTGTGGGACCTACAATGATGTCAGGCATGTGCGAGGACACTATTTGACGTGTTTATGGACACAGACACCCCCCACTCTCATGTTGTATTTTAGCATTTTTTACATTAATTTGTACATCCCTTGTTAATGGTTATAGTGATAAATATTCTGGCACTGAAGCAGGGTTAATATTTTTATGACGTATATTTGGGGTCAGGCACTTTGGGCAGCTTGGGGAGGAGGGTCTTGAGGATGTGCGGGTGCACGTGCCATCTCTGTAGACTGAGTTTGCAGCCACACTAAGCTGACATGCTGTGTTTCTGTATTTCCAGTTGGAGTAAAACTGGTGTTTAAAACCCATGCCCGCCTGGAAACCCTGTTATTGTGTCCAAGCGTGCAACAAAGTGAACAGATCCTGGGACTCGTTGCTGCCTGCATTACAAAGATTCAGAGGTTCCAGAGAAATTCTTCTCTTATAAGGTCAGTGACTCATGAACAGCCCTGTAAAGTCACTGATGTTGTTGTTTCTCATACAAACACAAGAGGGAGAGAATTCTGTTTTATGCTCCCTCACTCAGAACTTCACTAACTCTGGATGTTAAAAGAAGGAGATTTAAGGATTTTTCTCCCTAAATTTAGGCAAAGATCCTCCTTTTCAGTCTGATGTTTATCTCAGAGATTATTCGTATTGTCAACTATTCAGACTTTTTTTTTTTTTTGCAAATGTTTTCTGAATATCCATTTTTGCCTGTATATTGTGTTTATTTTATAGTTCCATGATGGTTGCACATTTTAAGTATGATCAATGTAAAATAGTAGTTTTAACTTAACTTGATTTCTCATAAGGAATTCTTTGCAGCAGTTTGATCTCTTAAATAATTGGTCGACTTTTCATCTTTCCTTTCAGTGAATTTTTTTAGGAAATGTAGAGCAATTTAAGTCTGATCTATAAAATGGAGAGTAAAATAATAAATCACAGAGTTTTGGTGAACAGTGTTACTATCACTTTTACTTCAATGAGCCTCATTGGCATGAATGTAAAAGGGTAATGCCATCAAATTCCATTCTTGCACCGAGAAACAACATAAGTCCATTAATACATGCAGCAGTAAATTACCATGAAGTACCAAAAGAATCTGTGGTTTTACCTGTAGATGAAACATGGCAGAGCAGGAGCAACACACACACGGCCTTCATTTTGGTCTAATAATTCATCTGAGGCAGCTGTTCAGACAGGTTTTTTGGTGAGCCTGTGGGGAGGTGTTCACGAATCACTGCCAACAAGATTTTTACTTCCTTGACAACAACCTACCTTTGAAACGACTGTTTCACAACAACAGGATTTGATGATTAACTGCATTAACAAATGCAGAGCTTTTGGAAATGACTCTGACCCACAATGAACTGACAAAATCCCACCAGGCAGACAAGTCAACCTGGGCTGGCCCCACACAGGGGAGGGGGCCTGAAGGTGACAGGAGCTCCAACAGAGGGTCTCAGACGGACTCAGTATTTGGAAACCAGACCTTTTTTTTTCTAACATTGGCGACTGTGAATGTACCCCAGCACTTGCCAAAATCAAATACATGAACCAAAGTTAAAGAAAACTGTGAGCACTTAAAACTACATAGATTGTTAGTAGTTTAGCTGCCAGACAGCAGATCTAGCCCAGGTCCAGCAGTGGTGGCTCTGACCTACTGTGGCAAACCACACACCACACACAAACACCTATACTGTAAATGGGCTCAGGGAATGAGCATGAGAGAGAGTGTGTGTCTGTGTGAGAGTATGAGTGTGAGTGTAGAGAGATAGAGTGTGTGTGTGTGTGTGTGTAAGTAAGTATGAGTGTGAGGGAGGGTGCCGGTACCGTCGTTATGATGGTGGCTACACAGAGCAGAAACCTGCTTATTATGTCACTGTTGTGTTTCCCAATGCATTGAGCTCATATGGTAGCAGTTTATTTTTGATTTATTTTATAGATTTTTATGTAATTTTATGAATCAGATGTGATACGCAATTCGCTCTCTCTCTTTACCTCAGACTCCTCACAGAGAAACAGAGAGTGCATTAGATGTCCTTTCTCCATCCTCTGTGCTCACATGTAGACTCACTCGGATGGCAGAGAGACAGAAGGAGGAGGAGGGGAGATGTCATGGCTGAATGCAGGTAGCTCCAGCGTGAGCAGGTGAAAGTAAAATTAAAAACGAGAGACTAAAAAGGTTCAAAGTGTACATAAACAGGATGTCGTCTTCTAAAGTTTTAATGGCCACCCTCACATGACCTCAGGAAGGCTTCAGTGTTATTCTTTGGGGAACAGTGCAGGTATGAACTTATACATGAGCACTTGATAAGACATAATTATAAAGTTTCACTTCAATTGTTAAAAACAAAAGTTTATATATATGCTGTAAACAGTACAGAAAGAGCTCATCATTAAGCCAAATTGCATCATATTGATTATACTAGCAAAACAGAAATACCATCCTTGCTTTTCATGCTTCATCTACATTCAAATTTTGGATTTATGAAATTTTAAGTTCATTAATTATATGTTTTTATAAAATGTATATCTATACAAAAAACACTTCATGTATCTAAGTTAATTTCTTATTAAATATCTCCAAATAAAAATCAGGAAATGCTTACATTTTTTCACAGTGTTGTTCATGCAATGAAAGGGATAATGGAGTCATTAAACCTAAAAAACACTTAAAATCTGCCTTCTTTTATTTGCTTTTAAGATTTGTGAGGTAAAAGCTAAAAGTTTTTTAATATGTTTGTGTGGATACATTAATATTTTGGCAGGAGAGGCATGAAAACTACATTCATGGTTAGTGTTACATTTACTATTGTTACTATTGTTAGTTTACAGAAGTGGTTTACTTAAAATAATAGCTTAGGACATGGATTAAAAATGCTGATCAAAAATACTTTCTCTGAGTGATCTTTGCTGAACGAGTACAGACACCAGAGAGAAGGACAGAACCAGTGAGACAAGTTGCAACACCATGTTTTGCCACACTTGTTCCTTCTTTTGTCATTCTACTTTGAAAAAATTAATGGAAGTAAAAGGTACACAGGCATTTGCACGTTAAATAAAATGCACACACACTGAGCATTTTTGTCCAAATAGTAAATTAAATTTAATCACTAGAGCAGTGTCCACTCTCGGTTGCTTTGTAGAGCTGAATTTGGCAAAGTAATGAAGCAGGGGGCCAGAAGAAAGAAAACTGTCCTTCATTTAAGCACAGAGCTGAACTTGTGTGAAACAAATGCTTTGCTCTTGAAAACTAAATGATAAACATAAGTATTGTTAGTTTATCAGCCATTGACATATGATGACATTGTCAAGCAGACATGTGCTCTTGTATTTAACTCTTCAGACATCTGCACCTCACAAATGAACAAGAAAGACTTGAGTATCAGCTTTTGACCTGCAGATTTCAAGTTATAAAAGTCATTTAGAAATGAGGTGCGACTTGTTTGGTGTACAATTTTAATGTCTGTTCAAAGTCGTATGACCAAACAACGCCGCCATTCTTTATGAAAATCGGCTGTAAACTGGGGCCATGGTAGCCTAAAATCCTTGTGTTCTCACTCTGTTAAAGGGCATGGACAAACAGGTAAAAATCAGGCCAGTGAAGTCCAACCTGTTGGCTTTAAAACTTTAAAAACCCTTTTCCAATGAGGTACCCAAGGGCATTAGAACGACACTGAAGACATCAATGTGCTGCAAGATCTAGACATTGAAGTTCTAGCTGTAGGCGCTGCAACTAACAATAATTTATGTTACCAACTCATCACCTGATAATTTTAAAGTATTTTAAGAAGTTAAGTTTTGCCTTAACAAACAGGCTTGGTAGTAGAAAAGGTCAGTCCTTGTAAATGTTCTGAATATAGTGTGTAATCACTCTACGCTGTTTTAGTGTCTTGTTTTTGCCTAAAATTCTTTAATTATGCAGAGTCGGTGGCACCATCTGCAGTCTGACTTTGTGCCCACTGTTGTATAGATGCAAAACTGATTTCAGACACTGTGTCTAATGTTCAGGCTAATGCCATGTACCTCAAACAGCCCCACTTCAAAAGTCCTGAACTGTCCATTAAGAAAAATCTCATTTGATTTTTAAGGTCACGGGTTAAAGGTCATAGAGTTTCATGATCATCCGTTGCATGGGAATGCCAATATGTGAGACCCCATACCACAAAAATGATTTGAGGAAGTTTCTCCAAACCTTACACAGATGACCACCATGACACAAGAGTGAACTGGCAAGATTTTAAAGGTCAAAGGTCAAGGTCATGGAGTTGTCAAGGTCATATGGATTTCTGTAAAACCCTGCATGCTTGTCTTCTTGCACTGAGAGTTGACCTGATAAGATGTTAGATGTCATGGGTCAAAGGTTGTCCAGCATCATGTTCACTATTTGCTTGTGAGCACAACTTTAAGCCTGGTACTTTTTGTTTCTACTGGAAAATATATGTGGCTTATAAATGATAGAGAAAAGAGTGAAACTAAAAACATGAGTAAATAAAAAAGGACACCATCAGCTGGAAAATGTAGATTTAGAGCAAAACAAAAATGAAGAGAGTTGCTGTTACAAAATGAAATAATTTCATGAGAGAGCAGCTCAGGACTTGACAATGACCAAGATGAAATATCATCACTCACATAATAGGATGTTTAGATTGTCTTCACTTGTCTTTAATCAAAAAATATCTTTACAAAAATCATTCACATTGTCAAAGAGGTAAAACCTGTTACCCATAGTAAAAAATATATCACATTTTAACATGCTGATTGATTATAGTAGAGTATATGGCATACAAAGTTTGTTATAAAATACATTCAATTAAAAAAGTTAGTGTGACTAGATGTCACCTAAGCTTATTTCAGTGCCTAAAATCAATCTAGATCCTGATAGATAGATAGATAGATAGATAGATAGATAGATAGATAGATAGATAGATAGATTTATGTAATTGCACATCAAATATCATTAAATCGAGGATTAGACTCACTCACATGTCCACAAAGTTTCCTTTTTTTATATTAGAAAATAAAAGTCTTCATTAACATCAGTCTCCTTGGTGCTAAAAACATTGAACTTAAACAAATCCCTCCAAAATAAAAACAAGTTGTTCATGTTTTTTCTGCATCTTCCTCTGATATCCCCTGTCCCCCTGTGAAGACAAGCAGGAAACAATAAAAAAAAACATTTTAATTGAACAGGGATGACATTTGGACCTTTTTTAACTGAATTTGACTTACCTGCAACAGGCTGGAACTCTGAAAGAAATGAGAAATCACAAAGTTAGAAACATCAACACTATTTAAAGGGTTTGTTTTAGAGTTCATGAATTTTTGGACTTTTTGTCAACCACTCTTTTTGTATTAAATTACAAAACCTTGAAGCTTAATTTCTGCCCCAAATGCAGATTAAACATAATTATTTGAACAGGGTGATTTACGAGAAGAGGAAGAAAAAAGGGGAGTGTGGCTTCATAGTAGTAACTCTGTTATTGTTGTAAGTTACTTCTAATCGTTACATTTTTTAAATTTAGTTCATTTACTTTTGCATATATTGCATGAAATAAGAAATAACTTATTTAATAACTCTTAATCAGTGGTGCACAAATTTACAACTTCAGTACTTAAGTAAAGATAGAAGATCTTCCTGCTCCGTTTGAAAAAAAATCAAGTTATAACTTTAGTAAAGTATTAGAGAACTTGCTTTTGAAAAAGTCCTGAAGTTGTGTCATTTTTTAAAAATGTGCTTTTTTATTATTGTAACATATGAACAAGGTACCACCCAACACTACAGATGGATGTTTTTGGAAGGACCAAAAATACAAACACAATCTAGCAAACTTAGACAGAATTTAGTTTAAAACCAGAAGATTTTTAGGAGAACATGTATCTCACTGTTGATGTTTCTTCTCCAGATGAAGATTCCAGTGATGCAGACTAACAGGAGCAGCAGTCCTGCAACAAGTCCAGAAACAAGAGCAACTGGAGATCCAGAGGGAGGCTCTGAAATCACAACAAAATGTTGAGTTACTTAAGAACATTGGAGAAGCTCTTTTACTCTGAATCAGCTTTAATGTCCAGGTTCATGAACACAGAGAAGGGTTTCACTTCAGTTCACTTTGCTATCATTGAACAATTACTTAAGAATTAATATCTGAAAAATACAAAGAAAAGAAAAACAGGCTGTCAGGACTCACATAAGCACAAACACATAAAGCCAGTGTAGAAGCAGAGCAGTGATTCAGAGTGTAAAGGATTAAATAGACATGATGATGCACCATGTGTCAGATAACAGGTATGATTAACATGAGGTGGACAGGCAGGAGATGCAGACATGGTTAAAGTTAAAGATTCTTCTTCACAGACAGATTTTATTTTATTTCACGATGAAATCAGAAAACTTGCATTTTTTTGTGCCTTCATTGACTTCATTTTAACACCAGAGACATTCACTTGGTGACATCAGAAGGACTACATTAAGTCTGTTTGAGCCAAGACAAATATACCTTCACTGATAATACCAGAGCTGACCAGGTCCAACTCTGACAGCAGTCTTACCGTAGTTACTTCTGATCACTGCTTTGTCCAGTTTGGTGATGATGTCCTCCTTCACACCGTGGAGCTGAAACACACACTCGTACCTCCCCCAGTCTTCAGGTTTTACTGCAGAAATGTTCAGGTCAACGCTCATCTGGAAGGTCTCATCGTGGTTGGGAAGGATCTCTCCATGGTCCACATCTTCATGAAGCTCCTCTCCATCTTTCCTCCAGAACATCACAGCTCTGTCAGGGTAGAAACCTGTGGCAAAGCAGCTGACTGGAGAGGAGGGACACTTCTGGAGGAGAGACACTGATGTATTCCCTAAAAAAGGTAAACAGAGTTGAGGAGTCTGCAGAGGAACATGACAGTATGTTCTTATATGTTGTTGTGTACTCTTTTAAATCATTTTGAAAGGCATTAAAACACGGATGTCCTGATACTGTTGAAGAACATTGGGTCAGGGCCAATGTCAGTGTTTTTTAATTGATTGGGGATCGAAATTTACACTGATCATCTCACCCCAGTTGTTTTCTTCTGAAGCAGATGAGAGAAGGGGCTTGACTTCCCTGTCAGGCATCCCTCTTATGAGGCTCTAAGTGGCAAAACTCCATCCATTCAGTGGTTGACAGTATCTTTAAGTCACTTTCTTTTATGGTCTCAACTTACTCGTGCTTACTCCTTGGCCAGAGGGAATAAGCAAAAACTATGTAGTGTCAGCTATAATGGTGTGTTTGGTCTGAGCTCTGGAGTCAGGCTGTTCAAGTTAAAAATGAGACACATCACTGTGAATGCCCCCTTTGATTGTAACTTCTACTCAGGAAGTTGGACAATCTTCAGGTACCCTGACTTTACCTGCTCATAACTTGACACTTGTTTAAGAGGGACGTGACGTTATTCTCAAGTCTGAGTTCTGAGGTAAATGGACGCACCATCATCCCAGAATAAAGAAAATAAAAGCTACAACAAACAAGAAGACCACATGCTGGGGATGCATCATAATCCTACCTGTTTGCTGCGTGAAGTTTCTTCTGTACTGCAAATACTTTTGAACCCAGAGAGGGCACTCATGGGTGTAGAATCTTTTATTGTCCTCTAATCTAGCTTTGTCAGTATCCCATCTGTATTTAGTCATAAGTGCCTTGGGTGTTTGAGCAGTCCACGTCAGTGTCTGCAGATCCAATGATATGAAGTCCTCTCCATCGTAACCATACTGGATAAACCCAACAGTTTCTCCAGTCTCATCATCCCACTTACAACCAGCTGACAGCTGTAAAATGTGTATACCTGAAAGAGACAGAGGACAGGGAAGAGACGTGCATTGAGAAAGACCCCCACATTATGTTTTGAGGATCTTTTTACATTTTACCCTCACATCAGCATGACTCTACCCTACTGACAAATCTTTAATTTTAAATCAAAGTCACTTTATGTACATATCCTTTTTCAACACATTCAAGACATCTGATGAGGGAGCAGCTGAAAGTATGTGTTGGCATGTAAACAGTCCAGTCAGCAAGAATGAAACCAGCCAAAGTTTAGCAGCATCCACTGCAGCACATGGAAACAGCAGTGAATCTGTCACATGGTGTGACGTCCCTCTGAGGAGAGGTTGACACAGAGTGAGACGTTTTTGGCCAAGAAGCAGTTTTCCCTGTCCATTTGTGTGGACATAGGCTGATACTACCTCTAGAGATGGAGCAAATGGGGGTCAACTGCAACATTCAAATTAGACATCAATACATTAATTAGTCTTGAAAAGGAGCTTGTGGCGTTGTGCATGTCCACAGTTTTTTAACCTTTCACCACTAGAAGGCACTATGATTTATACAGGTTTATCTTCAGTCTTTTTGCGATCAGTCCAAAACCTGGATGTCCAATGATTATCAAGGTCTCAGCTGGATGTTCACCAAATGTGAAGTTGACTGGACAAAAGCCCTTGGATCAGTGAGTCCTAGAGGACCTCTGGAAATGTCACCATGACACTAAGTGGCTGTTTTCAGGTCTCAGAGTGCTGGACATGTGCACCAAGTGTCTGATTTTTTTGTCTAGAATCCCTGGAGAGACTATTAGTTTCAACATTTCAAGGGGGCGCTACTGAGCCAATTCCTTAAAATCTTTCTGCAAACCTATAAATTATCAATTATTTCACCAGACCTGATCGACCTGCACATTTTCATGACTTTTCATGCATATTCACATTCTCAAATTTAGAAATGATCTTAGGCCAAAAAGGAATTACAACATGATGGAGGAGGCGTCACAGGGTGTAAATATCATGGCTTTAAAAAGCAGTAAGAATGAGGCTTATGTAAGTCTCCAGAAAAAAATCAAATCAAATTAATTTCTCAAGCTGAATAAAACTGCTGCAGGGTTAAAATGTTTGGTAATTAACAGTAAAAGCTCATTATGATCACAAACATACAGTACCTCCAGTTTGGTTGAGGCGTTGCATGATGATGTCAATGTTTTCCTTCAAGAAGTGTCGACTGCCCAAACACCTCTGAGTGTACCACTGCAGGTGCTCTGGATCGTCTTCAAACAGTTTTTTCACCCAGTCATGTTTGGAGTCTACTGTTGTCTTGCCGTCACAATGCACAAAGGAAAATTCATCGACCTTAGCAAAGCCCACAAACTCTGGAAAATCCAGGATGCCATAACTTGCAGTGAGGAAATATTCCAAGGAGTGCTTCACTGAAAGAAAAAAAGATTTTTTTCTTTGTATAATTCATTTTATCCAAGTTACCTATGTACCCACATGTAGCTGAGTAAATATTTTCTATGAAATATTTGTATTGCTATTTTATTCTGTGAACATCCTCAAAACTAACTTATACTCTGTCTAAGACAGTCTAAGGGCTATTTCTTTGCTCCTTTAACCTGTATTGGGAAAGTGATTTTGTAAATAACTTCATTAGTTCTGCATTCCCTGTTGTGGGGATGGGGGCTTTAATTACACACACAGAGGCACATGCACGAGGAAGCTGTGCTTTCCTGCCAAAGGACTGGTAAGGCACCTGGTCATGCTCTCTCCCATTGTATTAAGCTAGCCAGTGTAAAAGCTGTTAAATCTGGTCCAAATTACATAAAAATATAGTGTGAATTTATTTTGAGTCTGTATATGACTTTTACAGTTGTTTTTAAGAAATGTGGCGCCAAATTATGATAAAATGATCAGAGGTTTTGCCTCATTTGCATATTGTTTCATCTGCTGCAGGGGAGACAGACTGCGCTGCTGCCACTTTAAGACTGTTTTTATTCACCATGTATTATGTCTTTTTTTCAAATTGCTGTTTCACTGTGTATGTTATTCAGTTATTTTTGTATATAGTCCAAAAAAAAAAAAAAGGACAGCTTCTGTTCTGAGGAAAGAGACTGCGCTGCTGCCAGTGTGTGTGTAGGTGTGTGTGTGACATGTGAGCTCTTGTGCTACATCACAGAAATTAAAGGTGCTGATCATGATCCCTGCCTGAGTGTTTGCCTTTATACTAGTGTCTATTTTAAATCTGCTACACACGCACCTATTGATTTACCTTTGTTCAACATTCTAAACACCTTGTTGAACTAAAGTGGTGCAGAAATGACGTATTTTTGTAAACCAACATGGAAGTTAGCATCATGCTGGGTCTCTTGACTAAATGTCTATAGGATGCTTTTCTGTGTTTTTTGGATTATTTCTGATAATATTTGTAGAGAATAAACAATTGTTCAACCTACATAAGCTATTATAGAAGTACAATATGATTGTTCGACTACAATATTTCCAATGTTTAATGTCTTAGTGTGACCTCTTGTATGTGAGTGTAGTGATATAAAAGCCAGATTCACTTGAAATCAAAACATCAAAGATGTGTGTGGCCGTGTGTGAATGTATCCCACACGCACACATATGAAGTAAGATTAACTTTGTTAGCTTGACCATCTCCAGGACCACCAATGATGTATAAGTTGATGTTTTAATGCCTGTAAATGTTTCATAACTTGTGCATACCTTATATCTTAGTTTAGTAGTTAGAATTACTCAAAATGATCAAAGAACCAGAACGACTTGCTGTATCTGGGTCATAGACTGCATTTCAGATTGGTTTCTCATGTTAGATTGTATCAAAGTGACCAGGCATTATATCAAACTTCACTAAACTAAAGGTTTTTGATTAACAACAACCCTGAATGGGATAAGCGATATACAAAATGAATGAAGCAAGGCAACTGGACTGTGTAGTTTGTTGGGAAGACGTTTCACTTCTCATCCAAGAAGCTTCTTCAGTTCCAAATGGCTGGTGCTGGAAGCAGATATTTATCTTGCTAGAGGAAAAAACAACAACAAAGGAAAGGAGGAGTTGGAGAACGACTCATAGAAACTTATCACAGGGTGATGTAACCCCTGAGAGTCGTTACCCTGAATGGGTCATTAACTCCCCCTGTCATGTGAGGTGTTATGGTCACATGTGCCCAGGTGTGAGTGTTTGGAGAGCTTTCTGGGGAGAGAGCTTAGCACTGCATTATATGTAGGTGAGAGGTTGTGTCTGAGTCCACCACCTCTGTTAAGAGAAGGCTTCTCCAGTCTGGTGAAGATGGCTTCTTTAACTCCTCTTTCAAACCATCTATCTTCTCTCGCCAACACCTGTACATTGCTGTCCTCAAAAGAGTGTCCCCTGTCCTTTAAGTGAAGGTGGACTGCTGAGTCCTGACCTGAGGAGGTGGCTCTCCTGTGTTGAGCCATACGCTTGTGAAGCGGTTCCAGCACCAGCCATTTGGAACTGAAGAAGCTTCTTGGATGAGAAGTGAAACGTCTTCCCAACAAACTCTACACAGTCCAGTTGCCTTGCTTTTGAATCTTCAGAATGACCATGACCTGGATGAATGAGAATCTACACAGACAAAATGAATGAACTTGGCTCAGAATATCAGAATGCCTTGGTGGAGTACTTCTAGTTTGGTGTTTACGTCTGTGACATGTCCAAGGTAAAATTTCATTTAAACCCCTTTTGTAGATTAGTTTTTCAAGAGCATAATGTTAGTGATATATTTTACTTGTAGTGTATTTTTTCATTTGCCCAACACCTTTGGTGTCTGTTTGTGTGGCACTATAGTGTAGATAAATGCATGAAAATAGTAGCCCTCAATTTTATTTTTATTGTTAAAGGTCATTCTTCATTGTTAGAGCTTCTGTATGTCTCTTTTGTGATGAGATAGTGTAATATAGGTTTTCACCAACAGAGGACACTTGGTACCTTGCGCATCAGTTGACACCTTGAAGACCCAGAAGAAATCTAGTCAGTATGCGATGAGGCATTGTACAGACCACACACCGAGTACGCTCCTTTTAACTTGTACTTCTCTGTTTTAGCATGTTTTAGCAGGTAAGCTGGGTTGTAAATGCTATAAGTAATGGACAACAGTAGTAATAGATCATAAGTGCCTTTGAGTCGAGCTAAAGTAGGCTTGTTCGGTATACCAGCACTAATTTGGTACCGGGGTACTGAGGCATTTAAAATGGTACTATTCTGCACTTGGATGAGACCGGTACTTTTTCCTTTTCTTTTTCAACATCGCCACGTGATGTCACGGCATTGAAATTTGAGCCGAGGCGAGTGAGCTGGAGCAAACAGGTGAGCGAGTGAGCAGGCAGCGTGGAGCAGCAAACGGAGCAGGAGTCTGAGAGAGAGAGATAAGGGAGGGAAAGAGAGAGAGACAGGAGCAGGGAGAGAATGGCTGCTGCTGCAACCTTCACCACGCCGCAACTCGTAGAGAAACCAGGTGCACCAAGTGCTATATGGAATAGCAACTACTTTAAAACAAATGAGCACAGTGAAGCCATTAACACCTAAGCACCACTGTGCAAACGGTGTTACAAAACATGTCTGGCCAAGGGTGGAAACACTTCCAACTTGGCAAACACTTGAAGGACAAACACCTAGGGCTCTAATTTCCTGGCGCAACTCAGGGTGGCGCAGCCTGGCGCACCCCGCGCAGTGGTAATTTTGTCCGGCGCACCGCCTTGCGAAGCCAATTTGGCAATTTGGTAGACCGGCTGCGCTGACATGAGTGTGATGGCGCACCAGGGGGAGGTGTTGAAAGATTCAACTTGGCGCAGTGACAATTTCGTGCCAAAAAAACGCGCGAAAGGTACGCTGAAAGCCCGCCAGCTCCAACCTGGTCTATTCTGGGGGCAGTGGTAATTTGGCTGACACTCGCACAGTGCCCACATGTCACCAAAACCTCACAGGCAGGTATCCAGAGTGTCAGGCACATTTCAATGCAATAAACAATCACAGCAACCACTATTTAATCTAACCGTCTGAACCAGCACATACATCTGTATCTATATTAATTGTCCCGTCACATCTGATGTCAGATCAAAGATGTTTGTCATAATGGAAAATCAACCTGACGGCAGCTGGAAGATTGACGCAAACTAATGAGTTCACATCTCTCAAGCCGACCACAAACAGCCACATCATCCGATACGGAGTATCTGGCTTCTCTCACCTCATGAAATTCAAAAGAAAAGAAAAAGAGAGAGACACTTGCTGAATAAATGTAAGTCACTCGGTGTCTGATAGCTGATTGTGTTAAATGTGTGCATAATATCATCTTAAATCGATCTTGGGCCCCTGAATCGTATCGAATCGAAATCGAATTGTGGCAGACTTTGTGACATTGGCAAATATCGTATCGTTGTCCAAAGAATCGACATTGTATCGTATCGTCATGAAACTGGTGATTTCCACCCCTACTATTTATATTATTTGATTTTCTGTTATTTTATTACATTATATTTATATTCTCACTGTGATTTTTAAACTTTTTGGTCCCTAATTTTGTTTCCAGAGCTGTAAATGCACACATGCATGAGTGCAATAAGGAAATGCTAGTGTTTTGAATCGTATTTTTTTTATTTTTTTATTTTATTTATTTAAAAAATGTGTTCTCTGTGCATTAGAAAATCTAATCTTTGTGGTATTTTTTTTTATTTACTGATGCATAGTTATAGTTCTAAGATTTTCTATTAAAATAAAGTCAATAATGACATTTTTTGTGTTCTCTTTTATTTGGAAAAGTATCAAAATGTATTGAAATACATGTTGGTACCGATACCAAAATGTTGTTATTGTGACAACACTAAGTTAAAAGATGAATTCACAAGTTTATGGGTATGAAAAAACGACTCGCCACATTGTGTACTTGAAATGGCAGACTCATAGTCCAGGGCGATCGTGGTAATGGACCAGAGAGCTGTGTCATGTCTGTGTGAGTTTAAAGGATATAAGCCAACTACTGAGAGATGCACATAACAGCTGTAAAAGCATGAGGTGTTATGGCCAAAACCCATGTTAAGCAGAATAAATGTGTAATGTCAGGATATGCTTAAATGGAAATACTGAGCTAAATGTAGAGTTAAGCTAAGTATCAGGCTAAGCTTAAGAGCGCAAGTGTGGTCCTATACCAGCACTAATCCAGTTATTAGGCTGTGATAAAAGTCTGTATTTCCCACATGCATTTTGAGTGTTTTTTTTTTTTTTTTTGGTCAGACAAAGTGTAAAATAATTAATGTTCATTTCATTAAGGGTGAATGCAGCAGGAAAACAGTGCAAGGCATTGGTTTAAACTAGAACCAGTTTAATAAATACAGTTCATAAGAGGATAAAACACTGATTATAACCAATGGTTAAAACACTATTAAATGTCATTTTAAGTTCATAAGGGTATCTATCATAGAGTAAAATGCACTGTGATTTTGGTCAATTCATAAAGGTATTTTATGTGGATAAAACTATAAATATCGAGACAGTAATGTCATTGGTGATATTTCAGTATAACTATGGTACTGTTTTTTACAGTACAAGTGTATTGTGTTCTGGTTGTTATAATACTGTGCAGAAGAAGTCTAGTCAGTAAACGATGAGGCAGTGTACAGACCACGCACCGAGTACGGACCTGTTAACCTAAACTTTTCTGTTTTTGCAGCATCTGCAAAAATAAATATGTTGCACAGACATAGCACAGTTGACCCATCATTTTCAACAGTGTAACATTTGCACCGAAAAACTCTATTGAGAAATCATGTTCACGATTATGTGTGTCGGGATTCGACGATTCTGTTATTTTGTATTATGTTCCCCTCTTAGACCTCCTGGTGTTCCCTGTTTTACTGTCTTGCCCCTGTTTTTGATCCAAGTTACCCGTTTTGTGTACTGTTTCCCTTGTCTCTCTTGTTTCCTGTTTTATTTTGAAATCCCTTTGATCCTCGTGGTGTTTCCTGCCCTCCCTTCTGTGCCTCCTTGATGATGATTCCCTCCACCTGTGTCATTGTTTCACCTGTGGTTGATTGTTTCCCCAGTGTATTTAGTCTCTGCTTTCCCTGTTCTCTTTGTTGGGTCATTCATCTTCCTCCTCACCATGTCTCCTGTGCTCCCTTGTGTTTCTCCAGAGTGTTTAAGGTAGTTTCTGTTCGGGCTTGGTTTTTTGTTGTTACTTGGTTTTGTATTTTTGGAGTTTCTGTTGTGGATTTGTTTTTGACCTTTTGGGATTGAGATCCTTAGGAGTTTAAAATAAAGCCTTTTTTTTTGTTATTTCTGCAATTGGGTCCTGCATCTTTGTTTTTGTTAGTTTCTTTTGGGTTAATTCCCTGACATAATAACCCAACCCAGAATGGACCCAGCAGATTATTTTTCTTTTCCTGAGGGATTTGTGGACTTGTATAAGGACTTGGTTCTCAGCTTTGAAGTGTGGTCAGACCCAAAGAGCCACCCTTGGTTTAGAGCTGCTGCCCTCTACAATGCCAAAGTAGAGGTGGGCAAGAAACCTCATTTGAGAAAAGACTTGCCAGAGTGGCTAAAAGATTTTTTGTTGGAACCTGAATATTGGCCAGAGGGGTATGAAACTCCCCAGAGAGAACCAGAACCTCTACCTCAGCCCCTCAGTGGTCTGGCCCCAGCTCTTCATCCCCGCAGTGGTCAGACTCCAGCCCTTCAGCCTCACAGTGGTCCGGCCCCAACTCTTCAGCCCTGCAGCGTTCCGGCTCCAGCCCTTCAGCACCACTGCAGTCTAGTCCCTCATCCCCGCAGCGGTCTAGCTCTACAGCCCAGAGGCCTTCCAGGCAGTGAGGCCCTGCCGACTCCATGCTCTTCGTGTGAGGCCCTGCAGACTCCAAGCTTTTGTCTGAGGCCCTGCAGACTCTATCCACTTCGTCTGAGGCCCTGCAGGCACAAAGCTCTTCGTCTGAGGCCCTGCAGACTCCATCCACTTCGTCTGAGGCCCTGCAGGCACAAAGTTCTCCGTCCAAGGCCCTGTGGACTCCAAGCCCTCTGTCCGAGGCCCTGCGGACTCCAAGCCCTCCGTCCGAGGCCCCGCGGACTCCACGCCCTTTGTCTGAGGCCCTGCGGACTCCACGCCCTCCGTCTGAGGCCCTGCGGACTCCCAGCTCCTGCCGAGGCCCAGCTCCCCGCCTGAGGTCCTGCCGGTTGCTGCTTCCCAGCGCTTAGTCTTGAAGGCACTGCTGACCCCTGGCTCCATGTCCGTGGTCCCACAGGCCCTGGAACTCTGTGCCCTGCGAGCGCGACCCAGGGTCGTCCCCCTGAACTCTGTGCCCTGCGGGGACGGCCCCCGGGTCGCCCCCCGGGTCGCCCCCCTGAACTCTGTGCCCCGCGGGGACGGCTCTCTGGTCGCCCCCCTGAACTCTGTGCCCCGCAGGGACGGCCCTCTGGTCGCCCCCCTGAACTCTGTGCCCCGCAGGGACGGCCCTCTGGTCGCCCCCCCTGAACTATGTATCCTGTCTGGATGGACCTCATGGCTGCCCCGATGAACTCGAGTCCCTCCTTCCAGTTCCCCCTCCGCCCACCCTGGTTTTGTTTTGGACTTTGGGACGTCTGGGATCCGTCCCTTGAGGGAGGATTATGTCGGGATTCGACGATTCTGTTATTTTGTATTATGTTCCCCTCTTAGACCTCCTGGTGTTCCCTGTTTTACTGTCTTGCCCCTGTTTTTGATCCTGGACAAGTTACCCGTTTTGTGTACTGTTTCCCTTGTCTCTCTTGTTTCCTGTTTTATTTTGAAATCCCTTTGATCCTCGTGGTGTTTTCCTGCCCTCCCTTCTGTGCCTCCTTGATGATGATTCCCTCCACCTGTGTTATTGTTTCACCTGTGGTTGATTGTTTCCCCAGTGTATTTAGTCTCTGCTTTCCCTGTTCTCTTTGTTGGGTCATTCATCTTCCTCCTCACCATGTCTCCTGTGCTCCCTTGTGTTTCTCCAGAGTGTTTAAGGTAGTTTCTGTTCGGGCTTGGTTTTTTGTTGTTACTTGGTTTTGTATTTTTGGAGTTCCTGTTGTGGACTTGTTTTTGACCTTTTGGGATTGAGATCCCTAGGAGTTTAAAATAAACCCTTTTTTTTGTTATTTCTGCAATTGGGTCCTGCATCTTTGTTTTTGTTAGTTTCTTTTGGGTTAATTCCATGACAATGTGTTTCATAAAAAAACATAACATGGCACTTTACGTGACTTCTTAAGGGGTGGATGGAAAAAGTTTTGACCTCAGAGGGGGGGATGTGACAGACAAAAATCGAGAACCGCTGATTTAGACTGACATTTTAATGTGAAAAGTTTGCAAGTTCAAGTTGTGACTGCAAATGTGAAAGTAAAACTCACAGAGTTCTGCGCAGCATAAATTAACATTTCAGCCCGGAGATTTTAAAGGTCACAAAATAAAAGGAAAAACTGAAAATGCCGTCTTACCTGCAGATGAAACATGACAACACATCAGCAACAGCAATAAGGTCCTCATGATTCTTTGAGAGGTCTTGGACAGAGGGTTCACATTCAGAAACTACAGTCACTCTGAAAGGGGCGCACTGAGGGGTGTGTCTCCATGCATTCTCCTTTCTAAATGTAATGTTGAACAACGAGTTCACTGTTTACACAGCCTCTGCTGCCCCCGTCTGCTGTAAATGAAGTAGGCCACCATAAAATCTTGTGATCTCTCTTGTGTTGTCATGTTTCACATGATTAAGTCACTCAGGTCTGTGGAAGTACTGCAGATATAAATAAACTTTAATGCATTTTACTGTGAATATGCATTTTTTTAGCCACTGAAGTGACGGAGAGTAAATGTCACTGAGTCTGTCACATGGGCTGGGTCACCGTAACAACACTCACAAACAGTAAAACAAGCGTAGACGAGGCTGAAACAGTTGTCTTTCTCTGCACAGGCAGTCTGACAGCATGATCAGCTGATTACATGGAGCCTTTAAAAAGAGGAAAAACAACCACTGCCTGATGAGATAAAATGGCATTTCCTTTCTTCAACCTGGTTTGAGTTGAAGAAAGATAAATTATCATTTTACCATGATTTAAAATGATAATTTATCTTTCTTCAACTCAAACCAGGTCAGCCTGTGGAGAAAGTAAAGATGATGCACGTTGGATCAGGGACACCATGTTGAATGGCCTTTGGATTGTTTACTATTGTAACCGAGCGTTATTTGGGATGCCTCAACTGATAATACGAGGTAAAATAAATACACAAGGATGATCTCTTCAAGACGGTTAACTTTGTTGCTCAAGCAACACCATCAACAACACACCACCACCAAGAACACTTCCGTTTATCCCCTTCAAAATAAAAGCCCCCGGATGCCCTGAGTTCACAGAGGAAACACAAAGTCATATATCCCCCTGCAAACATAAATAACTTACATACCTCCCCTCCTCCATAAAGAAACGTCCCCGTTTCTAAACCAAGCCATATAAAACAAAACCTGCAACAAAAGAAGCAACAACTCAGAAAAACAGGTGAGTTAACGATGAGTGACAAAGTCATTCAAATGAACAGGCAGTCTAACAGCCTGACCAGAACGAGAAACAGTCTGTTGCGGCACCCTGGTCCCTGAGACACGATCCAAGACCGCACCATCAGAGACCAGCAGGTCACCAGACACACAGTCCCCCACAGGAGAACCCACATCCAGCAATGTGGGAGCATGATGAGGAGAAGCCTGAAGATTCCCCGGAGAACCAACCGGCTCTGGCAAGGTATAGCGCTTCAGTCTATCACAATGAACCACCTGCCCCCGACTGTGAGAGTCCAAAAAACTTCCAATACAATAAGTTAGTCCAGTTACCCCTCAGAGTCAAACACCCCAAAAACCCTGTACGGGCCAGTCCAGTGAGGTGCAAGTTTAATGCGGTCTTCTGTGGGATTATGCAGCCATACAAGATCCCCTACCACTTACGGTTGGTGGCGTACCGTCTAGGGCTGAATGATATTGACAAAATTTCATATCTTGATATTCATGCCAGATATCTCGATATTGATACGATACGATACGACTATGGGTTCGGTGAAAACCAAGCATTTTTCAGAAAAATAAAAACATCATTATACAAAAGAATGTGGAAAGTGCAGTTTTAGCACGGGGGAAATCTATACTGTTTATATCGTTGCTTTTCGATATCAATATCTTGAATGTTCATATCTCGATATCGATACGATAACAATATATTGTTCAGCCCTACTACCGTCCCATCGTGATACAACTTTTGCCTCTCATGTGCATTGGCACCAAACAGTCTAGCACCCCCAAAGGCAATCTCCAGCCTCCCCACCAAAGAGGACACAAAGTCTGCATGAGAAAAGGTCAAGTCCGAATGCACCATATGAGATAGCACCAACACATCCACTGGGACACGTGCTTCACGACCATGGACCAGATAGTAAGGAGAGTAGCAGGTGCTGGCATGAACAGATGTGTTGTAGGCGAACGCCACATGTTTCAGATAGGCGTCCCATAACTGCAGTTTACTGCGTGCAAAATCCAGAAGGGCATGGTTAGCAACAAGGAAGTCAAGGCCAAGCAGCGCTGCTTGTGTAGATCCTCTCATCACGTAGAACACATGCTGCCAGGAGTCATTCCCGAGGTGTAGAGTAGCAGTTATGGTCCCCAAAGTGTCCAGCATCATGCCATTAACAGCCCGTGCGGCAATAAAGTCAGCATTCAGGGGCCGCTTACGCAGTGCTGGGACTGACATGCGAAAATCAGCACTGATAAATGACTCTGTTGAGCCTGAGCCCAAATGTTGATGTCTGTCCCTTCGATACTACCTCTTACATATGAGGTACAACGTTGTGGTGTTGTCTCTGGCGTACGTACCTCACATGTTGATGAAACAGACATTTCTTCCTCCATCTGGCCCGTGGGTGTAGTAACTGATGTCTGGGCCGCGACATCAGTTAAAATCCTTTTCCCGGCTGGCTACTTGGATCTTCTCTTTTTGGAGAAAGGAAACGCACCCCTCTCTTTCTCTGCATTTCCTCATCGCAGTGGGTCCTCGCGGGTCTGGAGCCCCGCCAATTAGGAGAGCCTGCTCGGTTGTCATAGGGCCACCGGTGTTCTGCCCTCTCGATGAAGCCCCTCTCAGCACCTTGCTCACGCCAGCTGCGGTCGGGGGAACGCCTTCTCTGTTCACCCCGCGGGCGATGGGACTGGCAACCTTGCTCTCCACAGGTACATTGACAATGACCTCCACGTGATGGATGAGAATTTTTCCATTCATCCCTCCAGGTGCAGAGTCTCAGTCTACTGTTTTCCTCTGCCAGCCGTCTCATTTCCATTCTCATCTCCCTCATATCATCAGTTAGTCTGTCCATGGCTCTGTACAGCCCACCCCCGTCTGATACAGATGACAACATGGCCCTGCACCACTCCCAGTAAGAGGCTGGCGTACCTGAGAGCTGACATAGTCCATCTTTAATGTCTCTCGGGCCATCTCACATCGTCCTGCAATAATCAGGGCCTCTTCTAGATCCATGGCCCCCTGCTCATGACATTTAGCTCTAAGTTGGGAGTCGAGACCAGCCAAAAATCTGTGAAATTTCTCTTCTTTCTGAGCAATGTCACCATAACCTGGGAAGGCTTCTTGCACCAGCTTGCTTATTTCGGCTGCATATACTTCTAAACTCTCACCTGGGGCACGAGGGCGGGCTGCAAGGTTTGCTCTGAAACGGTCAAGAAAATGTCTCTGTCCAAATGCCTCCTGTAGTCTCTCTTTCACTGCAGAATAATCCGCCTGCACCGCTGCAGGGAGGCTGTCCCACAGGAGGAAGGCAGCTTTGGTTAGCCGGGTAGGCAAAATCCTGGACAGCTCTTGATCATAGTCACCACTACTGCCTCCAACGAGTGCTTTCACCGCCACTTCATACTGTCTGGCCCAGCAGTGAAAGCTTTGTTGTTCGTCTCCAGCAAAGGCGGGTGGGAGTTCAATCCTCAGGTTTCCAGAGAGAGATCTTTCCCCGTGTCGTTCTCTGCAGACCAGCAGGTCCCCCTCATACTTCCACATACTGGCTTTTGGTCCTTCTTTAACTTCACAGTTCGTTTATCCTCTCACCTCACCAACAATAACTGTCCGGGGCCAGATGAGGTCCAAACAGTGGCACAGGCGTCTGGCATGGGCAACTTAATACTTGGCACGTGAAATAAGCTACACAGAGCTAGCCGGTGCTAACGTTAGCAACCTGACGGTTTTCCCCCCTCTTGCAGACTGTTTCCTTATACAAACAAACATCTCTGGCGATGGGTGAAAGTTGGTATCATCCCACTGCTGCCACCAATGTAACCGAGCGTTATTTGGGATGCCTCAACTGATAATACAAGGTAAAATAAATACATGAGGATGATCTATTCAAGAAGGTTAACTTTATTGCTCAAGCAACACCGTCAACAACACACCACCACCAAGAACACTTCCGTTTATTCCGTTTAGCAACATCATCACTCACATAATAGGATGTTTAGATGGTCTTCACTTGTTTTTAATCCAAAAATGTCTTTACAAAAATCCCTCACATTGTAAAGAGGGTAAAACCTGATATCTATGGTTAAAAAAACGACATTTTAACATGCAGATTAATATAGCAGATTATATGGTATACAAAGTTTCTGCAGCAGTTAACATACATTAGCTTAAGTCAATGTGGCTAAATGTCACCTCAGCTTATTTCACTCCCTAAAATCAATCTAGCTTCTGTTTTGGTTAATTGATTGACAGACAGATAGACACATAGATTTTTGTTATTGCACATCAAAAATAATTAAAGTAAGAGTTAGACTCACTCACACGTCCACAAAGTTTCCTTTTGTAGTATAAGGAATTAAACTATCTCCCTAAAATCTGTCTCTTTGGTGTTAAAAACATTGAGCTTAAACAAATCTTTCAAAAATAAAATAAAAACAAGTTGTTTATTTTCACGGTCAGGAAAAAAACCTCTTGCTTCTTTTCAGGAAATGACAAAAAATCTCCACTAATGAATGCATTAATACTGTATGGTCCTGATACCAAAGCATTTTTTAACTTCAATTTGGTCAAGAGTTTATAAAACCCACTCACCAACATAGAAGGTGACCAATAGCACTGTTTTATGAAAACAAAAAGAAAATCCAAAAAGTTGGAGACAGGAGGTTTGTGCTCAACTGTGACGTTATGTTGTTGTTTCAGCCTCCTTCTCTGGTATTCCCTGTTCCCCTGTGAAGACAAGCAGCAAACAATAAATAACAGTTTTTTAACAGAGGGATGACATTTGGACTTTTTTTTTTTTTACATGATTTGACTTACCTGCAACAGGCTGGAACTCTGAAAGAAATGAGAAATCACAAAGTTAGAAACATCAACATTATTATGTTGTTTTTTTTTTTTGAGCAAAATGAATTTTTGGACTTATTTGTTGACCACATTTTATGTATTAAATTCTAAAACCCTGAAGCTCAGTTTCTCAAAACTGCCCCAACTGCAGATTAAACATAGTTTCAAGAAGTCGATTTATGAAAACAGGAAGAAAAAGGGAAGTGGGAGTGTTTTAATCAGTGGTGGACAATTTAACAACTTCAGTATTTGAGTAAAGATAGAAGATCTTCCTGCTCAGTTTTTACTCCTATAGAAGTGAAAGTCACTTAGTCAGTTTATTACTTGAGTAAAGTATTGGAGCACTATTTAAAAAAAAAATCCTGAAGGGTTTATTTCACTTTAAAAAAGAAGGTTTGAGCCTTTTGAACAGCTCTCTTCAGCTGATTAGCACACAACATATTAGCTGTGTGAAAATATTGATACAACACAATATACTGAATATTTTGTGCTGCAAGACTGTATCAATATTTTAGTGCAGTGCTGTGATATTTTTCAAAATAGTTCAGAGAGTTTCTGATCATTTGTTTGTATTTTAGTTCAGCTTCCAGCTGCGAGTTGGCCGTAGACATGCTGCTCCCTCTCTATTTCAGTTATTGACAACAAAGTTTATTCTTGTAGCAAGGACCATGCTACATCACAATGACTAGAAACTGTATCTCTTATAAATACAATATCCTGACATCTTATACATTTGAAAAAAAAAAGACATTTACTGAAAAAAAATCATGAATTACTGCCCTGTTTACAGTATCAAAATATATCATGATATGTTGTATCCTCAGTCATGTACCGCAATACAAACTCTCAACCTCTGGGACTGTAAATGGAGGCCTATGTGGAAGTGCCAAATCATGCAGTACCCAGAGTGTCCACTGGAGGCTGGCTGCAGAAACCTGACACCCTAACGATCGTTTGGCAGGGAACAATGACATTCACAGCCTCGATTAATCCCTGGTTTGCTTTCATTGTGCTATCTTAATAAAAGGCTGTAAAGGTTATTGTGTCTATTCGTCCTGTTATGAGAATGATTATGAGCCATATATTATAGGCAATGGTTGTGGAGTCCTTACACTGAAATTCTTGGGACATAAAAAATACTTTTAAAGTAATTTCACTTCACTTTACACTGTGTGTTACCCGTGCTGCATTTCAATACTATGCACTGCCTTTTGGCTGCATGTTCAACAGGTTATTACTTACTATTTGCTGGCTGGAAACCAAGAGACAAATGAGAAATGACAGTTTTAAAACTTGACCAACATCATTTAATTTTTCAAAGCTGAAAAACACTCACTGTCAGTGATGTAAGTGGAGTGAGTCATTGAAAAAAATACAAACAATAATTTCTGGATGTGTGAGTTTCTTGTTCTGTGTGAATATAAGCTCATGTTTTACTAAAACAAGTGTGTTCCTCACCGTTCTTTCTCCTCTTTAAGATTAAGAGTCCAAGGATGCAGACTAAAAGCAGAACCAGTCCTGAAACAGCTCCAATAACAGCAGCAACAGGAAACCCAGGTGGAGATTCTGAAACTAAAACAGAACATTTTATTTCCTCCAAGGAGGTTGTGTTTTTGCTGCTGTCTGTCTGTCTGTCTGTCCACCTGTGAGTGCTATGAACCTCAAACTTTAAAAATCCCCAACTATCCCTTTAAACACCTCAGGGCCTACAATTGAGGGGTTGAAAGCAAGGATGCAGCACTGATGCAGGGCAGAGCTGGCAGAGCTAGAGAGAGGAAGAGAGAGGACATCTTGCCAAACAATTGAGAATGTTTGTCTTATGAACATTAACATGCTATGTGTGACAAATCATCTGTCTTTTGCATGTTAACATGAGACCCACTGGGGTGTCCTTGATTGTTTTGAGCCAGCTTCATGATGAAACCAGAAAAACTTACACTTTTTGTGCCTTCATTGACTTCATTTTAACACCAGAGACATTCACTTGGTGACATCAGAAGGACTACATTAAGTCTGTTTGAGCCAAGACAAATATACCTTCACTGAGAATACCAGAGCTGTCCAGGTCCAACTCTGACAGCAGTCTTACCGTAGTTACTTCTGATCACTGTTTCGTCTAGTTTGGTGATGATGTCCTCCTTCACACCGTGGAGCTGAAACACACACTCATACCTCCCCCAGTCTTCAGGTTTCACTGCAGAAATGTTCAGGTCAACGCTCATCTGGAAGGTCTCATCGTGGTTGGGAAGGATCTCTCCATGGTCCACATCTTCATGAAGCTCCTCTCCATCTTTCCTCCAGAACATCACAGCTCTGTCAGGGTAGAAACCTGTGGCGAAGCATCTGACTGGAGAGAGGGAGACTTCTGGAGAAGAGACACTGACGTATTCCCTAAAAAAGGTAAACAGAGTTTAGGAAACATGACACAATATGTTCTTATATGTTGTTGTGTACTCCTCTGAATCATGTTGAAAAGCATAAAAACAGGAATGTCCCGATACTGCTGAAAAACATTGGATCAGGGCCAATGTCAGTGTTTATTAATTGATTGGGGATGGAAATTTACTCTGATCATGTCACCCCAGTTGTTTTCTTCTGAAGCAGATGAGAGAAGGGGCTTGACTTCCCTGTCAGGCATCCCTGTTATGAGGCTCTAAGTGGCAAAACTCCATCCATTCAGTGGTTTACAGTATCTTTAAGTCACTTTCTTTAATGGTCTCGACTTACTCGTGCTCACTCCTTGACTGGAGGGAATAAGCAAAAACTACGTAGTGCCAGCTATAATGGTGTGTTTGGTCTGAGCTCTGGAGTCAGGCTGTTCAAGTTAAAAATGAGACACATCACTGTGAATGACCCCTTTGATTCTAATTTCTACTCAGGAAGTCGGACAATCTTCAGGTACCCCGACGTCACCTGCTCGTAACTTGAAGATGTTTAAGTGGGTTGCGATGTAATTCCCAAGTCTGAGTTCTGAGGTAAATGGACGCACCATCATCCCAGAATAAAAAAAAGAAAAGCTACAACAACAAACAAGAAGACCACATGCTGAGGATGCATCATAATCCTACCTGTTTGCTGTGTGAAGTTTCTTCTGTACTGCAAATTCTTTTGAATCCAGAGAGGACAGACATGGGTTAAGATTCTTTCATTGTCCTCTAACCTAGCTTTGTCAGTATCCCATCTGTATTTAGTCATAAGTGCCTTGGGCATTGGAGCAGTCCACGTCAGTGTCTGCAGATCCAATGATATGAAGTCCTCTCCATCGTAACCATACTGGATAAATCCAACAGTTTCTCCAGTCTCATCATCCCACTCACAACCAGATGTCTTCTGTAAAATGTGTATACCTGAAAGAGACAGAGGACAGGGAAGAGACGTGCACTGAGAAAGACCCCCACATTATGTTTTGAGGATTTTTTAACATTTACCCTCACATCAGCATGACTCTACCCTACTGACAAATCTTTCATTTTAAATCAAAGTCACTTCATGTACATATCCTTTTTCAACACATTCAAGACATCTGATGAGGGAGCAGCTGAAAGTATGTGTTGGCATGTAAACAGTCCAGTCAGCAAGAACGAAACCAGCCAAAGTTTAGCAGCATCCACTGCAGCACATGGAAACAGCAGTGAATCTGTCACATGGTGTGACGTCCCTCTGAGGAGAGGTTGACACAGAGTGAGACGTTTTGGGCCCAAGAAGCAGTTTTCCCTGTCCATTTGTGTGGACATAGGCTGATACTACCTCTAGAGATGGAGCAAATGGGGGTCAACTTGTTCCCCCTGTTCTGTCTCTGCAACATTTAAATGAGACATCAATACATTAATTCGTCTTGAATAAGGAGCTTGTGGCGTTGTGCATGTCCACAGTTTTTTAACCTTTCACCACTAGGAGGCACTATGGTTTATGCAGGTTTATCTTCACAGGTGTTTCCAGGCCTGGGCCAGGTCTGGACAAAAAGTTTGGGACAGATATGATCAAGCATGGCTAAAAAAACATACACTTCCTGGTTTGCTGAAATTATTCAATGTGTCATTTTTTCAATAAATTAAAACTTTTAAGATAAGTCCGAATCCTGGATGTTCAATGATTATCAAGGTCTCAGCTAGATGTACACCAAATTTGCAGTTGACTGGACAAAAGCCCTTGGAGGAGTCCTAAAGGACCTCTGGAAATGTCACCATGACACTAAGTGGCTGTTTTCAGGTCTCAGAGTGCTGGACATGTGCACCAAGTTTCTGATTTTTTGGTGTAGAATCCCTGGAGGGACTATTAGTTTCAACATTTCAAGGGGGCGCTACTGAGCCAATTCCTTAAAATCTCTCTGCAAACCCATGTATTATCAAATATTTCACCAGACCTGATCTACCTGCACATTTTCATGACTTCTTATGCATAATCACTTTTTCAAATTTAGAAATGATCTTTGGCCAAAAATGACTCACAATCTGATGGCGGAGGCATCACAGAGGAATAAATATTGAAAAAGCAGCAAGAATGAGGCTTATGTTAGTCTCCAGTAAAAAATCAAATCAAATTAATTCATAAAGCTGAATAAAACTGCTGCAGGGTTAAAATGTTTGGTAATTCACAGTAAGAGCTCATTATAAGCACAAACATACAGTACCTCCAGTTTGGTTGAGGTGTTTCATGATGATGTCAATGTTTGCCCTAAAGAAGTGCTCATAGTCCGAACACTGCTGAATGTACCACCGATGGTGATCTGGATCATCTTTAAACAGTTTTTTCATCCAGTCATGTTTGGAGTCTGCCATTGTGTTGCTGTCACAGTATCCAATGGGAACTCCATCCAGCATAGGCAAGCCCACAAACTCTGGAAAATCCGGGATGCCATAAGTTGCAGTGAGGAAAAATTCCAGGGAGTGTTTCACTGTAAGAAAAAAATGTTTCTTTCTTTGATTATTATATTTTACCAAAGTTACCCATGTAAGCAGTGGGAGCGGTGCAGGAATGATGTATTTTTTAAGCCAACACTGAAGCATCACACTGGTTCCTTGTGGGATGTTTTTCTGTTTTGGGTCATTGCTGATAATAAGGTCTGTAGAGAACAAACAAATGTTCAACTTACATGTTTGTCTTTGTTATAATCTGAACAACTAAGCCTACTTTTAAACCTGCTTTTAAGCTTAAACGTAATCAATTAGAGTGAAAAGCTGTTAATAAGCTCTTATAAAACTACAACATGGCAGTTCGACTATAAAGCAACAACAATATTTCCAAAGTATAACGTCTTATTGTGACTTCTTGTTTGAAAATTTACTTTTTTTTACAAGTGACCTCATAGAGTTGGTCTTCATGGCTGTGGCAATAATGTATATGAATAATTGATTATTCATAAAACACTCTGAAACACTTCCCATCCATGTTTGTAGTTCTTGTTAGCAGTTAGTTACAGACAGACAGCAGGGCTTTAAGATTCAAAAGAAAAAAAACATCAGCTCATTATTTCACATTAAACATAAAAAACTTGTGTGTGGTAACCACAAATCTTATATCATGCTCTTATCCAAAAACTGATATTCTTAATCTCATTTATTCTGGAGGTTTGGGAACCAGGAAGTGAGAAATGCTAACTCACTTCTGCGTTGTTGGACTCATTCCTGCATCTCTCTATTATCATTCTGTGAATTCAGTTTAACCCAATTTAAATAAGTTTCAGCTAGATGCTGCTTTGTTATTTAACATCAGTCCTCTCTACCTTATAATCATTGTAGTTTTTAATGTTAATATCAGAACCACCTTAACTACCTTTACAACCATATAGACCTGAGGACTCTCTTGAAAACAAGATGCCACATCTCAATGGGATAACCTCTAATAAATCTATATTCAACAGAGACAAATATGCTGAGGACAGATTTATGATTGGCCCATGGATGACACTACCTTCAGTTCTTACTTAAGTCCCTTTGTCTCTGCCCACATCCCTTCCTTCACCCAAACCTCCAACACAGATTCAGTGGATGGCTGTTCAGCATGAGACTGGATCCACTCCAAGATCTCCAACTGCTAAATAGGTTTTTTCTGAACACTGTTTCTGTGAGACTCCTATAGATGCACTCTACTGTAGGTTGGCCCAGTGCTGAACTCGTGGTGGATTCATATTGTTATGTATGTATAAGTAGAGGTGGACAGAGTACTGAAATATTCTACTCAAGTTAAAGCAACATGGATGAAAATTTACTGATGTACAAGTAAAAGTACTGTTCTAAAATGTACTCAATTAAAAGTAAAAAGTCGCTTAATGTATCTTTAATATACTCAGAGTTAAAGTTACTTTCTGAAGGGGTTCGGGTTTTTCCTTCTGTAGTTTAAAAAGGACAGCGAGACACAAATACTAAATTAAAGTAACTGATTTTATTTAAAGGCCAACCTTTGATGTTAACATGTCATAATTACATATATCAGAGATGCCTGACCATGTAATCTTAACTATTCAAATACTGGAAGGTTTGCCTATACTACACTCAATGTCACATTCTTATTAAATGCACAGTTCAGGCACACTGCAGTATACCACTTTGAGACAACTTCATTGATAGCATAGTTGATCATTTTGAAGACTGTTGTATTAAGTTATTTTCCTTTTTGCCAGAGGTGGGACCAAGTCATTCTTTTGCAAGTCTCAAGTGAGTCACAAGTCTTTGGTCTCAAGTCCTGAGTAAAGTCCAGTCTGGAGACAGGAAAGTCAAGTTGGGTCCTCAAGTAAAAGCAGACAAACCGAGTGAAGTTCAGAGTCTTTAATTTAATATTTGAAGTCAGGACAAGTCAATAGCGATGTTTACCCAATTAAACACCTTTTAAACAATAAAACATTATTTTATACCTTTATGATTGGCTGACAGGTGGATTTTTGTAAATCTGATCCCAATATTTAATATGTTGCATTTACAGCTGTAGGGAATCCATGAAAAAAAGACTAAAACAACAACTAACCCCCCACACACACTTTTTTAACTTGATAATGTTCTGGGGGCCAGTTAGGAAGCTGTGGAGGGCCCCTGCATGAATCAAACAGGGTAGATTCTAGTATGACTATGTCCTCTTCCTGGAAATGTATAAAAGATTTTAGCATTAGTTAATTTGGGAAGTGGAAGAAAACATTGATATTTGGCACTTTTTAGAGAAAACAGTCACTGAAGCAGTGACTCTTACAGCTCTATCCTGAGAACCAATCACCATCTCAACAGTCATCATGACCCAATTCTCAACAAGATCAACCACTTTAATTTGTTTGATGAAAAAATGTTGCAGTTTTGATCTCAGAAAAAAACATACTTTTTCACCAAAGGGACGTGACAAAAAAGGGTTATAGGTAATAATATTAAGAGCCCTGGGAGATCATACATCCATAAATCTTACTCACTGTATTTCCCATCATAACATCCATATGTCAGTTATTTTCTATACAACTCAAGCCAAAAGGTTATCATAGGAAAACTCAATTTTTTATCCTAAAACGGGATATGTCGAGATCCTGAGAGAACACCTGATACGTACTTGTTACAGCGCAACAGTGTAAAATAAAATAGATTGATGTTTGTCTGCTTGGGGCCTCCGTACACTGAAGACAAATTTGCCACAGTTTTACCTGATTTATACACCGTCCACTGAAAACAGCTCTGAGACCCACTTATGGGCCTCGGCCCACAGGTTGAGAACTACTGCACTAGTAGACTGTATTTGAAGCTTGATCTTTCAAAGACTTTTCTGATATCATGAAGAATAAGGGATACAGGATACCTCAAGATGAAGTTGTTATTTAGATAAAAGTGTCTGAGTGAAAACAGCGGCTCAGAGCTGGTCTGCTGAAGAATGTAGAGTTTTGATTCATCAACAGGCTGACTCAGCAGTCTTTGCGTTCACTTAAACAGTGCACATGAGCTATCAAGACACCGTTTGAACTATAAAATCACACAAAGTGGCTGATGATCCATCACTGTCCCTGCGCTGTGCATATTTTTATGTGTCTTCAAGCTTCTGACAGACGAAGGAGCGAGAGCACAGAGATGCTGAATGATTTAGGAGGTGTTTAGAGCAAATGTTCACATGCACTGCAAAATGGCATAACTGACGGGCAACAACAGTAACAGATACACTTTAAATGAAAAATATCATGACTGTAGTCCTCAGATCAGATGGTGGTTGCTTCAGACAGCGGCTCCACTTCAGACATGACGAGGATGAAAATCTCTCTTCTTCTTCAGCTTTTCCTACCTTTCTCTGCTTTGTGTGAAAGTGTTACTTAAATCAGTGAACGTTTCGTTCATGTGATGCGCTGTTTAACTGAAGGCAGCGTTTGTTTTGTTGGCTGTTTTCCGTGAATGATCAGACTTTGTGCTGGAAGGAGTGGATGGCTTGTGCAAACAGCATGAATGTTCAGTTGTTGAATTGCTCACTCAAGTTATTCCAGGGATGAACTTCATTTCCTTCGCTTTCAACTTCAGCCCCACAACTTGGTGGGGTTCGCTCTTAACTGGGACTGCACCGCTGGTGTCTGGCTGCTCATTGTCCATCGATTTTGTGATTAAACTAGCGCCAATTCACCTGCTGAAGTGATTCACTGCCGTACATCTGGTGCGTGTTTTTCTTTTTTTCTTTTTTACTTTCCACCTCTGTCTATAAGTGAAGAGTATGACTTCAGCCTGCTCTATTGACAACCTTCATGAAGCCTTATTCATGTTAATGACAGGTGTCGTCACGATTATGACAGCGTAATGTCAGTCTTCTGTATACCCCTTCAAATAAAGTGTTACCAAATGTTTTATACTCTTATACTCTGTACTCCTAATTCTGCCACTGTTTGATGTCACAAAGAAGGAAAGATGCCAAAGTTGTCTACAACATTTATAATGTGATGAAAAAGTCTACAAATCTTCAGCAAACATTATTAGATGTTTGTTAAAGATGAACAGAGTTTACTTTAGATTAGGGGACATATTATCTGCAAATGCTTTATAGATGTTTCATAAATGTCTAACAAATTATTTGTTCAACTAGTAAATTGCTTTGTATCTGTATTCACAAAAGCCAGATCGTTTATAAGAGGTGAGTAAAAAGTCTGCAAATCATTTATAAACATTAACAAACATTTGTAAATGGAGAATAGTTTTCACTTTAGATTAGGGGCCACAATAGCATCCACAAATGATGTATAAATGTTTTAAGAATGTGAAACAAATAATTTGTTAAACAAGAATAAACAAATGGTGGTACACTAGGTTTTTTTTAACACATCTAAAGTCTTTCACTGATAATTTACTAATCAGGTTGATCATATTGAAAAAAATAATCCACAGATCACTTATGAATCTTAAAGTAGCACATTTATAAACTATGCACTATCAAGTTGTAAATGTATAGAAATGGTTTGATAAAAAACAGGAATTGATAATTTTTTTTCACAAATGCTTGGGCTGCAAAAAGACTTAACGTGATTTATACTGACTTATTACATATCATTTATTAATCATGAAAAACACAATACATGTAGTTAAAAAATATTTCATTATATTATTAAAAAATGTTTTCTTACACATAAAAATAACAGTAGTTAATGATGAACAAATCACAAACCAATAATATTGATGCAGTGTTTTTAGTAATGTATAAATCATAAATAAATGTTGTGCAACTTTAGTTATAAATGGTTTAATAATAATTTATAAATGTATATATATATTTTACTCATGATTAGTTCAATATCAACTAATAGCTTATAAATGTCTTGTAAGCTAAGTTGTAAATGATTTAATAATCATTCATAAATGATATAATAATCATTTACAAATGTTTATAAGTGGTTTGTTCATGATTAGTTAACTATCTACTAATATCTACTAATAGCTTATAAATGCCGTACAAATGATCGTTATTCTAAAGTGTTACCACATCGGCTTCTGCAATTAATACTGTTTTTCGTGGTTATATCTTAAGTTGTTTTATCACCTGTCTTATTCCTGTTACTATGTGTCACTGTATTTTACAGCCACTTATGAAGATGCCAGGGCAAAGCTAAAACGAGCCCAGTATTCATCGGATCTGACCGACACTGAACATGACAAGAGTGGCAAGAGAAAAAGAAAGTAGGTGTTTGCTGGGGGATGTAGATTATAGGTAATTTCTTGTATAAATAACCGGAAGCAATGATGACTGGGTGATTTGACAAAAAATATAGCTGTGATGATTTTGCCATATTGACCATTATCAATATTTTGAACTGTATATAATTAATAATGCTGCCAGTGTTAATGACTGATAAAGCCTGAAGAAATCTGAGGGTGCATTAGTGAACTTCAGAATTAAATGTCTTTATTTGACATAAAAAATGATAACAAATATCAATGGAGCACTGAAAAGGGAGATTTATACTTCAGAAGTGCTACAGCATACCATGAAGTTTACATTCATCCTAAATGCTTTTGTTTTGAAAATATTCACAGAAAGTCTTGTCTGTGGTCCAGCGATTTCACTACATTCCTACACCAGGAGCTGGTTACCTTTGGTGGCAGACGTTTGCTGTCGTGTGCACACATGCATATGTAGTTGGTGATGGTACTAGAGGTCCGATTAGATTCCACTGTCACTTAAGTTACTATTTGAAATGGACAAATGGACACTGGAGTTACTTAGATCATTTTTTTCACCAGAGGGTAACACAAGTCCAGTAGTTTCACTGTCACTTTGTGTCCCTCCCAGTCATTTTTCTCCTCTTTTATGTTCACTTTATTCACTGGTATCTCTCAAAATACATTTTATTTCCTTTGTGGTAGAAAATGAAGTGTACATTGGCATGCAAGTCAAAAACTGCAGACTGATAGGCTGTTTTGTTTATATCTACTGTGTTATAAGTTGTTTGATCTTATCATAGAGTCATCATCCAAAGTTATGATCTTCATTTTTATGAGATCATGAGTTGTGATAGGTATAATGTGATTTATGTGTTTATGTTAACTTCTCTAGGGCAAGTGCAAAAGTCCTCCAGAGACAAGCAAGCAGCCTTGATGAGACATCCACCACTGATGAGGATCTCCTTCCGCTCACTCCCCCAGAGCAACTCCTTGGGGTAGCAGCGAAGAAGAAGGGGATCAGCCGAGTCATCAACCTCCCTGTAAACCCAGCCTCCAGCCCCAGTGCCAGTACTGGTACTGCTCAACAATCTGCCAGCCCCATTCTCCAGGTCACTAGTCCCGCGCAGCAAGTCGCAAGTCCCGTTGTCCAGAGGGTTGCCAACCCCACTTGTGAAGCAATGTTCTCAATAATTCTTACAATTTTGGAAGAAGTGAAGGAGACCCAACGGGTTCATGGCAAGATGATAAATGCTCTTGAAGAAGCAAGATGGACCGGTGGTAGATGTTCCCGAAGGAGTGGTCTTACCTTTGAAAACGCAGGCTGAAGTTGAGGATCTGGAAAAGAAGCTGGAGGATCGTAGTTTAATGTCTGCTGTTGTAAGTTTACGTTTGATTCTTCTATTTAGCAGACTCTTTATAATTATTGTCTTTGCAATCCACGTATGCATTTTTTTCTCCTTTTGGCTGATATCCTTAGGTTGCTGTGGTGGCAGATGTGGGAGGCACAAGTGTTGATGATGCTTCACGGAGAATGATGAAATACACCTTATCAAACGGGCTGGCAATGGAGTATAATGTGTTCGGCTTTCATGGAAAAAAGCAGTTCAGAGACTTGTGTCTTTTCAACGTTGTGTATGCTAAGTAAAAAAAAGTTAATGTAGTCAGTTGTTAATAGAGATGTAACAATACACTCAACTCACCATTTCATATGATTTCCAGTACTGAGTCAGCGATATGACTTTCTCATGATTTTTTTCCTTACAAAATGAACTTGCAAGCAAATTATGACTTAAAAAGATTCCTTTAATTGTTTCTCAGACAAAAAACAGTTTCTAAAGGAGAGTGTAACTGCAAAATACAAACTATGCAATGAATGCATATTCAGACACACGCACACACATACACATATATATGTGTGTGTGTGTATATATACATATATAAATATATATAATATTTATTTATATGTATATATACATATATATATATATATATATATATATATATATATATATATATATATATAGATGAACTACAAAACATATTTTCTCACATCTTTAACAAACTGGAGAAAATCCCTTATTTCTCTGAGGTAGGGTAAACTGGGCACAAGAACGCATATAAAGTATCTATCTGTATATCTATCTATCTGTCTGTCCATCTATCTGTCTATCTATCTATCCATCTTCCTCTCAAAAGTGCAACCGAAATTACATTTTATCTTGAATAACAAAGACATGAAAATAAAAAAAATGGATTTTAGAAAAATCCCAAATGAAAATAACAAAATGATTAATACAAATTAACAAAACCTCTTCTAATAAACAAACTCAGGCTTGCATGTGTTCCTAATTTAAGATTTCCATGTTTTGTATTTTAAGGAAGCTCAGCATATCAACATTCTCCGGCAGAAGCTGAGATCTCTGCACATTCATAATGTCCCCTTTGGTACCTGTGATACCTTTCTGTTTTTTTACATCCCGCCAGATCACAATAGAAATAATTTATGGTTACCTCTCTGATAGATCTGGTCTATACTTTGTTCTTTGATTAAACAGACTAAACAGCCTGATGTTATTTACCTTATTTACATTTTGGGATGTCATCTCTCTCTCTGGTTGCTGTGTTGCACTTGCCATCTACAAAAACTTAACAGCCAATAGTTAAAGGAGCCAAAGGGAAAGACAGAGAGGAGCAGACAGCAGTAACCTAATTGAGGGCAAGCAGGGCAGATTGGGATTTCAGCGTGTCTGTCAACTTGCTCCTCTGCCTCTGCGACTGGTTTTAGTAAAAAGAAAACAGCAATCAATCAATCTTTATTTATATAGCGCCAAATCATAAAAAAACGTTATCTCAAGACACTTAACAGAAACATCAACAGGTCTAGACCTGCCAATGTTAATACATTTTATTTTATGAACAGAAACCCAACATGAATACAAGATAAGAAGTCTTATTTCATCTTAATCCACCATGAGTGCAGCACTTTGCAGCAAGAGGTCTGTTTGGAAGTATTTTGCATTTGAGGCAGAGACACATGGAAAGCTGAAAGATGCAAGCAAGACTATATGCAAGAGATGCTGCAGAGCAGCACTAACTAAATATACCAATACAATCAGTTTAGCAAAAAAACAACACACTGGCATACTTAAAGAATTTTGAGAGGTGATGACAGCTCCCCTCATTGTAACTCAAGCGTTATAGTAAATGATCCAGTAAACTATTAATTTCCTTTGTTTGAGATGAAGGTTGTATTGAATTACATTGTAGCACTCTGCTGAAATTTGTTCTCGCTCTGTGGCCTGGGCTCCGCAGTAAATTGTACATGGATTGTAAGACAGTTTTTTTTCTCTCTCTGTCCATTTAATAACATACATGTTACTCAGGTTGTCATATTGATAACTAATGAAATAGCAAGTTGGATTTAGTGTGAATGGCACAGGATACTGATGAGGGCAGCTTTTAGACTTGCCAGAATTTGTCATGATGACAAATGTTAGTTCAGCAGGCTTACATAAAAAACCAGTTTATCTGGTAAAACCTGATTTTGGCCCATTTCTAGATTGATTGTAGAAGGATTCATAGAAAGTTCATAAAAAATAAACACTCTCTCTTTTAATTGTCCTGATTGTTACAAGCTGAATGTATTTGCATACAATTTTGTAACATATCTTCTCAAACACAAATTTGACTTACAGAGGCTCTTAAGAAGATCGCACTGACATCGAAGGTCAACCTGCAAGAAGCTGAGAGGGCACTGTCCAAATGGTTTACCTGGGCAAGGGACAGAGGTGGACAGAGGGCATCAAGAAGGTCAGGCGTGTCTGACTCTGCAGAGCTGTAGTGGTCTGACTTTTTTGTCTTTTTTTTTCTACTTCCGTTTGTTTTGATCTTTGTTATTTCATCAACACAAAGATTGTCTGACTTGTTGGTTGTGGCTTTGAGACCTGTTATTTCTGTACATTGCTATTTCTCCGGTCTAGAATTGTTAACCCTTCAGAGGGTGTACTTTAGTCACTTCTCCATGCTGAATAAATGCTGTTCAAATGCTGTGATGACTGTTTTCAGTTTTTATTTGCATTTAATATTCACTCCATGATTGACTATTTAATTTTATGCACATCCACAAGGAATACATCATATATAGTTATACCTATTCTTTGGTTTTAATATAAATATGTATTTAATCTTGTTTTTTGTTAATTTCAAGCAGTGTTACCCTGCTTGAAACCAATATGGGATCAACATACAATCCCATGTACAACCCATATTTTAACGCAAGTAGTCCCCATGTCGTATCCATGTAGAACTAAGCTGGGACTAAGATGGGTCTGGTATATGTTACCCAGCTGGGCCTCACACATAACACCAACTCCAACACCCCTCTCTGTAGTTCCTCTGCCCCCCCCACCACCACCCACAGACACTGAGCCCCTCACCTCAACCTCATCACCACCCCCGTCCCCCGGCACCTCCAACCTCCAGACCCTCCAAGTGAGCGAGGAGGAAGTGAGCCGGCTGCTGCAGAGACAAAAGACCAGGAAAGCTCCAGGTCCTGATGGAGTTTCCCCCTCCTGTCTGCGAGCCTGTGCAGACCAGCTGGCTCCCGTGCTCACTCAGCTCTTCAACAGGTCCCTGGAGCTGGGTGAGGTCCCCTCCTGCTTCAAGCGCTCCACCATCATCCCCGTCCCGAAGAAACCTACCATCTGTGGACTTAATGACTACAGGCCTGTCGCCCTGACATCTGTAGTCATGAAGACCTTTGAGCGGCTGGTGCTGGCCCACCTGAAGTCCCTCACGAGCGACCTGCTAGACCCCCTGCAGTTTGCCTACCGGTCAAACAGATCAGTGGACGACGCTGTCAACTTGGGGCTGCATTACATCCTGCAGCACCTGGATCGTCCCGGGACCTATGCACGTGTCCTTTTCGTAGACTTCAGCTCGGCTTTCAACACCGTCGTCCCCCACTCCCTCTGCTCCAAACTGTCCCAGCTCACCGTGCCACCAGCGCTCTGTCAGTGGATCTACAGTTTCCTGACTGACAGAAGCCAGCAGGTCAGGCTGGGGCAGGTCACCTCAGACATTCGGACCACCAGCACAGGGACCCCCCAGGGATGTGTCCTTTCTCCACTACTCTTCTCCCTCTACACAAACGACTGCACCTCCACGGACGCCTCTGTGAAGCTACTGAAGTTCGCAGACGACACCACCGTCATCGGTCTTATCCAGGATGGTGATGAGACTGCTTACCAACAGCAAGTGGATCAGCTGATGCTCTGGTGCAGTCAGAACAACCTGGAGCTAAACATGCTCAAGACGGTGGAAATGGTAGTGGACTTTAGGAGACACCCCCCCGCCCTGCCCCCCCTCACAGTCCTCAGCAGCCCGGTGTCCACTGTGGAGAGCTTCAGATTCCTGGGCACGATCATCTCTCAGGATCTGAAGTGGGAGCAGAACATCAGCTCCATCCTCAAGAAGGCCCAGCAGAGGATGTACTTCCTGCGGCTCCTGAGGAAACATGGACTCCCCCCTGAGCTGCTGCTGCAGTTCTACACTGCAGTCATCGAGTCTGTCCTGTGCTCCTCCATCACTGTGTGGTTCGGAGCTGCCACCAGGCAGGACAGGTCCAGACTGCAGCGCACTGTGAGGACTGCTGAGCGCATCATCGGTGTCCCCCTACCCTCTATCCAGGACCTGTACTGCTCCAGGACTCGTAGGAGAGCAGGAAACATTATGAGGGACTCCACTCACCCTGCTCACAGACTCTTTGAACTGCTCCCATCCGGCAAGCGCCTCAGAGCCCTGTGGACCAGGACAAGCCGGCACAGGAGCAGTTTCTACCCATCGGCAGTCACCATTCTAAACAGCTCATAGCTACATAATTAATAAGAGCTGCAACTTTTTAAACAGTTAATAGCTGCACTATCATTGCACAGCTGCACTTTCCTCTCTTCAGTTGTAAACATCCCTGGATGCTTGCTTGTATATATTCCTGATGCACATTTTTTATTTTTTATTTTTACACACACACTTTATTGTTAAGAGTTTTGTACATTTATATTTCTTCATTTTATTTATTTAATCTTATCCTCTATTTTTTTCTTTAAAATTTTTTTACATTTACCTTATTTTTATTTTGTCTCGTTCACTGTACTAGAGAGAAAACAACTGCCGAAGTCAAATTCCTTGTATGTGTCGCATACTTGGCAATAAAAAACGATTCTGATTCTGATTCTGAAGTGTAATCCTGCATGAAACCAATATAGGCAAGTGGCATAGGGCCAATATGGGACCCATGTACAACCCATATTTGAACACATGTAGTCGCCATGTCGTATCCATGTAGAACTAAGCTGGGACTGAGATGGCCTTACATAGGTTGCCCAGTTGGGCCCCATCCAACACCCAGTGTAATCCTGCATGAAACCCATATGGGGAGTTGGCATGGGGCCATTATGGAAACCGGCGGACAATCCCACATAGGGCCCATTTTACAATCCCTTTTTTGCCCCACATGGGCCCCACATACAAATGTTGGCTGGGAAAATAAAACCCCTTTGGAAACACCTTTACTCTGCCTCCGAAATCAGCTTTTGGGTCCAACTTAAAAACTCTGGGTTCATACCACGACAGTCATCATGTAATCAAACTGGCATTTAAAGGGTTGAAATAATGAAAGAAGATATAAAAATTTTTCATATTTTTTAATAGGACTGAAGTTGATTGAATGATTTGAGCAATAAAAGGGCAAAAATATTAACCTGCTATGTTTTCATAGCTGCTTTTGGAAGAGGACATTTTTTCTCCTCTGTTTACCTGAAAAGGTAGTAAATACCTCCGCCAATGAGGTTATGTTTTTGCCGGCGTTGGTTCTGTTTATGTTCAAGATAACTTAAAAAGTTATGGATGGATTCGGATGAAATTTTCAGGAAAAGTATGGAATGAGATAAGGAAGAAATGATTCGATTTTGGGACTGATCCGGATGGTGATCCGGATCCAGGACAAAGGGCCAGTCAAAGACCAAAGGGCCAATCAAAGACCAAAGGGACAGTCAAAGACCAAAGAGCCAATCAAAGACCAAAGGGCCAGTCAAAGACCACAACGCTTTTGTGTGAAACTTTAAGGGAGAGAAAGTGCTCTGTTGTCATGGTGACCGTAGACTGGGGGATTTCCAAAGCAGGGAATACAGACATGTGCATACATGTATCTGTCTAACACATGTATGCATGTGTGTTAGGGGTGGACTGAAGCTGCTTGGCGGAAGTCTGCACTCTCTAAATGCTTTCCTAGTTTAGGAATTTGACACTACTGAAAAATAACAAATGCATCAAAATGAATTTTATTATTAATCTTATGTATTTAAAGGGTTTTAATTAAAAAGTAAATATTTTTTGATTGATTAGGACTGAAGTTAATTGAATGATTTGAGCAAAATAAACCACAAAGAAATGAATCTGATAACTTTTTCTAGCAATTTTTGTTTTTCTGTAAATCTCATGGTGGCCATTTTAATTTGGTTTAAAAAACATTCAATTTCTGAATGATTCTGTGTTTCATGGATATGACACATCAAAGCCACTCCTTTGATGCCGCATCAAAGGAGTAAAAGAGCCTTCTCTTTGAAGAGAAGGCTCTTTTACTCCTTTGATGCCACGTCGAAGGAGTAAAACAGAAGGGACATTCTCTTTTACTCCTTTGATGCCTTTGATGTGTCGTATCAGAGACATCAAAGCACTTTACACTCTTTGATGTCACAGTTCTTCCCATCTTATATATTCACTCTACTGTTTGATGTTAGAGAGAACGACCTCAAAGTCATTCATGAACACACAGAGCAAGGCAGAGCAGGAGGGAAACACCAGTGGTAACAACATGGAAACATCCCATGATCTAGAGGAGATGTTGAAGATTGAGCGCAGCAGGAGGATGGACTGCGAGAGGGAGATTGAGAAGCTCAGGAAAGAGCTGAAAGTCCAGAGATCAGGTAACTCATCAACTCTGAAGGCTGAGATTACAGCCCCAAAGGACAACATAGAGGAGTATCAGAGGGAGATGAACCGCCTAACATCAACACTCAATTCTGCCAACAATGCATTTGCATTTTGGAGAGAGATTATTCAACAGCTGGTGAGTACTTTGGCAAAGAGGAATGTTAATGAACCTGAGGACATATTTGTCAAAAGAGTATCTGCATTATGGACTGTTCACTACATAGAGAAGGCATCAACCGAGGATGAGCCACCGAAAAAAAGCTTCACTGAGCTCTCCGACCTTAAGTGTGAGGTGACGTACAGGGTGCAAGAGTGGTACCAGGCCATTAAGGCAAAGCAGAGGGACTTGGATGGGTATCAGAGAGAGACAGACCGCCTTACAATACAGGTAAATAAGCTGGAGGAGGAGAAGTCATCACTTGCACAGGTGGTTGATTCTCTTAAAAAAGAATTATTTGACAAGGATCAGCAGCTAAGGGTAGATGAACTTGAGGAGGAGAAGTCATCACTTGTAAAGGTGGTTGATTCTCTTAAAAAACAGTTATCTAACCAGCTGGATGCCTCAAGGATTGAGGTGGAGGGGCTGAAAACCACAGTCACTGAGCTCTCCTCAAAACTGAGTGAGAGGCTCTGCAGAGAGCAAAAACAAGAAGAGTTCATTCAAGCTAAGGAAATGGCTTCCGAGTATCAGGCGGAGAAAGATGGCCTAACAGTACAGGTAAATGAGCTGGAGGAGGAAAAGTCATCGCTCAACATGGAGGTTGATTCTCTTAAAAAAGAGTTATCTGACAAAGACCAGCAGCACAAGGAGCAGCTGAAAGCATCAAGGATCAATTCTGCCAACAATTCATTTGCATTTTGGAAAGAGATTATTCAACAGCTGGTAAGTACTTTTGACAAGGAGGATGCGAAACAACTGTGGATCATATGTTACAAAAATGCGTGGACAGTTCGGAAGGTTCTCAACGATGAGAAGGCATCAACCAAGGAGGAGCTGTTGGAAAAAGGCCTCAATGAGCTCCCCTTAGACCTTCAGTCTAAGGTGATCCTCAGTGTGAGAGAGTGGTACGAGGCCATTATGGTGAAGCGGAGGGACTTGGATGGGTATCAGAGAGAGACGGACTGCCTAACAGTACAAGTAAATGAGCTGAAAACAGTCTTATCCACCAAGGATGCCTTGTTGACTGAGATGCAGCAGAAAATGGATGACATAAATGCCTCAAAGATTGAGCTTCAGAAGAGAGTGGATGAGCTGGGTGCCTCAAAGACTGAGCTTCAGAAGAGAGTGGATGAGCTGGGTGCCTCAAAGACTGAGCTTCAGAAGAGAGTGGATGAGCTGGGTGCCTCAAAGATTGAGCTGCAGCAGGGAGTGGATGAGCTGGGTGCCTCAAAGATTGAGCTGCAGCAGAGAGTGGATGAGCTGGGTGCCTCAAAGATTGAGCTGCAGCAGAGAGTGGATGAGCTGGGTGCCTCAAAGATTGAGCTGCAGCAGAGAGTGGATGAGCTGGAGGAGGAGAAGGAGCTTTGGACACAGAGGGCTGCTTACTTCAAGAGAAACTTCATGAAGGCCAAACACTTGTGCACCCAACAAGAAAACATCTCTGCATGGAGAAGGGTCAAGAAGACCTTCACGCTAAAAAGCTGCCGTGTTTTCAAAGTGCAGAACAACCTGAAGAAGCTGGAGCAGCTGCCAACAGACATGATGTTTGAGCTCCTAAGCCCGTCCCCGTCCCCCACACCCAGCCCTACCCCAAAGTCTGAGGACCTGCAGACAACATGCCCTCCGTCCTAGGCCCTGCAGACTAAAACATACGGTGAAGCCTCTTTTCGTTATTATGGCCCCCATCTGTGGAACAGTCTACCTGAGGACCTGAGAGCAGCACCTACTGTTCATATTTTTAAAGGCAAACTCAAGACCTACCTTTTTAGTCTGGCTTTTAGTTGATTTTATTTATTATTATTTGCCATATTTTAACTTATTTTAACCCTCTTATTCTGTTTTATTTCTAATTTTCAGTCCTGATTTGTTATTTTGAATTTTATTCTTTGATAAATGCTTTTCTTTTTATTATCCTATTTAAGCTGATTTTATTATGCACCTGGTTTTAGGCTTTCTCATTTTATCATATTATTTATTTAAATTTAGTTTTATCAATTTGTTTACATTTTTACTTATTTTACCCTATAGTATGTCTATCTAATGTCTTATGATTTGTAGTTATCATTTGAGTTTTAGCTCCTGTGTTTCCTCATTTAGAGATAGCGTTTCCTCAGTCCTCTTATTCCAATTCTAATTCTGTTTTCTGTCAGAATTTCCATCTTATGTCTTGGTGTGTATGAGTAAATGAGTGTGTGTTTTGAATGTGGATTGGGGGGGTTATTATATTTTCATTTTATGCAATTTTCTACTTTTATTTCATTTATTGTTGTTTTATTTTATTTGATTTCCCATGTAAAGCACTTTGTATTACAAACTCCTGCATGAAAAGTGCTATACAAATAAAGTTTGATTGATTGATTGATAAGCTGAATAATTTCAAAATAAATTGCTTTCCATTTCCAGTTTATGATTGCTGTAATACATTTAAGTTGGTCTGATGCTTTTGTTCCCACAATGCAGCAGTACATTAAAAAACAAAATCAAGAAGTCACTTTTGGTTGAGTGTCATTTATTGATAATTCAATGAATACTTATTTACACTCTTTTTGCCATTCAATTTTTGCTTGAATTTTGGAGATCACTTAAAAAAATAGCTCAATGAAAACAATTTAATAAAACGTAATATATATAGCCTATGTCGAGTGTACGTATGTTTATTTTACAAATATATATTTTACAGAAATTTCTATGAACACCACTTCACAAACATCTATATACAAATTTAATATATACATATTTAATATAAATTGACATCTTTAATGCAGCACAGTTTTGTTTGTGTTTTTGTTATCATGGGCCATGTTTTGGATGCTGCTTTACATAGTTTGGATGTATATTTTAAGAAATGAGTGCCTGGTCCATTATCCTGCATTCACAATATGCCAAGTATCCCTTGTTGTCCATAATCTCCTCACAAAATATTCGCATCTTCCATCACATGACAGACAAACTTGAATGGCTTCAAGATTTCTCCTCTCTCATCCTCGCTGAGCTGACCTGATCCCTCAGATAAAGATTTAGAAACTGCTTCTCAGCCTCCTTGAGCATCTCTTCTTCTCTTTTCATCTGAGAACAAAATAAACAAAAAAATGGTGTCTGTCAATAAATAGTGTAGTGTGTCAGTGTGTAGCTACACACACACCTGTAGGCTTCACTGCTTGTCATGTTTCTATTTTTTTTTTTTTTTTACTTTATTATATTTTGTTTCTTTGTTCTTATGTAAAGCACTTTGTGCTACAAGATCTTATATGAAAAGTGCTATACAAATAAAGTCAGATTGATCGATATACACATACACACTCACCTTCAAATGAAATGGCATTTTTGTAGTGGACTTCCAGGAAACTCTGGACCCCTATTCAACTTTGTAGGATTAAAACCAGGGCACAGGGGACAGTGGTGTAGCCTGCAGCACGTCGTGCAGCGGTTCGCTGCTATTTGCGCATCACTCAAAATGATGGAATGATGCATCTACGTTAGGCAAGAAAAAAGAAAAAAAAACAGTCACGGCAGTGTCCAAAAGACAGACGAACTTCAGACTAAACATAATTCTACCATGTAACTCCAAAGCTGCCTTCTGCTGATTTAATGTTAAAACAGCTCTTTCTAGTGAACTCTTAAGCCGGACGCCCTAAATAACAGGACAACTTTTCCAGCTGTCGAACACATTTCAAACTATTCTTTGCTCTGATACTACCCAGACCCAAAGCCGACTAACTCAGTATGCTTACAAAACACACACTCGTCCTCGGTCAAACGTTTATGTTTTGTGGAAGACGATCATTTATAGCACCGTAAATACAACATAGCAGCAAACGATAGCCTTCGCTGCCAACACAAGTCTATGCTGTCATAGACAACAAACTGTAAATAACTTGTGCAAAAGACCTGATCATTCTGAATAAAGGCTAACATTATTTTATGTATGTTACCAATGACAAGAGCACACTAAAATGATCGTTTTAACTTGGTCACAGAGTAGTCACCTACCGTTTTCTCAGTCTGATGTGAAATAGTGTCAGTATTTCCGGTCCAAGCATGTAGCAAATTACGTCATTACCTGGCTGGGCGGATGCCTCAGACGCCTGAGAGATGTGCTAGAGGTCTGCAGGACAGGGGCCTTAGAGGTGCGGTAGAGGTCTGCAGGACAGGGGCCTTAGAGGTGTGGTATGCAGCCAGACTCCTCTTGCTTTCCAGTGCTTCGTCTTGGAGGCCCTGCAGACCCCCAGCTCTACGTCTCAGGTTCCGCAGGTCCCCGAACTCTGTGTCCTGCCTGGATGGCTTCATGGCTGTCCTCCCGAACTTTGTTCTCTGCCTGGATGGTTTAATGGCCGTCCCCCTGAACTTTGTTCTCTGCCTGGATGGTTTCATGGCTGTCCCCCTGAACTCTGTGCTCTGCCTGGATGACCTCACTGTCGTCGTCCTGAACTCTGTGCCTTGCCCTGAATTCTGGTCCCTCCTTCTTTTCCCCCTCCAACCACCCGGTTTTGTATCCGAGTGTTGGAACTTTGTTTTGAACTTTGTGGCTCAGTTTTGATTTCTTATTTTGTTTGTTTTGTACTTTAGAGCTTTTGTTAAGGACCGTTTTTGTGTTTTGGACTTTTTGAAAAGAATTTGTTTTTTGGACTTTGATCCCTTTTTAGTTTATAATAAAGACTGTTTTTTGTTAATTCTGAAATTGGGTCTTCATTGTTGTTTTTGTTAGCTTTTTGGGTTTACAAACTGTGACACTTAGAGCATGTATTCCTGCTTCAGGTCTTCCTCGTCCTCTTCCTCTACCTCCTTCTCTTTGTGCTCCTCCTCTCATTCTCACTCTTCCTCGTCTCACTTGTTCCATTTTGGATGAAGACAGGTGAACTGACCTGCTGCCTGTTTATAGTGCTTAAATCTGATGTGTGTGTCTACAATTAAGCAATCATGTGTTTGTGTACCTGGTGGTTGTGTTTAACCAATTGGCTAATGGATGTGGTCATTTGAAAGTCAGTGCTTTGGAATTTGGAAGTGACATCATGATATACATCTGTGTCTAATGTAGACAAGTGTGTTTAGTATTTTTTAGTGATTTTTAATCACTGTGTGCACTGGTTTTCAAAAAGTGTGAAGCTGACATTGTGCTTAAAGTGGTGCTAATCTATTCCAGTGTTTTGTTCCTTGAGTGTGTTGAGATAATAGTTTGATCTTTATGGACATTAATTAAAAAAATTAATATTCATATTTTCTTAGAGTTTCTCATAGAATTAGAATCGGGGCACCACCAAGCTATGACCTCGGAAAAATTTAATGTGATTTTTTATTAACAGATCTATTATTCATTATTAGCCTTTATCACGTTCGTGAGAGCTAAGATTTAAAGGGAATCAATCTCATAAACCTGAGTGAAAGTTTTCTTTACAGGGATGTCAAACCTTCCAAACAGACCCAAACAGACAGAACTTTAAATTTAGGGAGAATTTATTGACAGGATAAATGATAAAACACAATTTATAAGAAATGAGTGACGTATTAAATGGATATACAGGACATGAATTGAGAAAGAGATTAACTGAAGAGCATTTAAAATCTTGTTTGATAACACTAGTATATATGGATGTGAATGTATATATATATATATATATATATATATATATATATATATATATATATATATATATATATATAAACTGGTTATATTGAGTGATAAAGAGATGGTTTGCGTGAGGGGTATCTAACGGTTTAGATGAAAAGGGAGATTAATTGATTGAACGATCGAGGTACACCACCCGCCTGAAAGAGTGTCCAGGAGAGCTCTTACTTTGACACAGCGGGGATCTCTCGCGAGTCCGAAGTCACCAGGGAAGGTTGGCTTGGGTCAGGGGCCTTGTGAAAGCGGAGATGGTTCTGGTGCTTTTTGTGGATCTCAAAAGGCTCCGCGATTGGTTGGAGATGCGGCTTCCCGGGCTCTCTGGTTCCTCTCAGGTGGAGGCACGGCAGGTGCAAGGAAAAAGTTCTTGAATTAACTCAGAAAAAGCTTGGTATAGCCAGACGACGCTAATTCTGAAGTTAGAAAAACATTTGAGTGGTTGCGGATAATAAAAAAAAACAAAATCTTTAGATCACTTGTCAATCAAAGAGAAATCGTCAGGGCGTCGTTAACTTTAACAGACTAAGACACGGGACAAAAGAAAAGGGCGTGTCCACAACGGAGACAGGGACGCCGACTAGGAGTCGTCTTGAAGAAAAAGGTAAAATGAAAAAGAGAGAAGAAGAGAGCGAACTGGAACTTTGTCTCCAGTTTTAAACTCATTGAAGTGGGCGTGCCTTACTGCGCAGTGGGAAGGTCCGTGTAATACTTTAACAAAACTTACATCAACTAAGTTTTGATGATAGTAAGTTGTATAATGTGAATCACTCAATACAACCGACATAAAGAAAAAGGTTATCTCAATGTGCACATTTCAATACCAAACACATAGGGTTAAAAATATCAAGAAAGCATTAAACCGTTATATTGTTCCAAAACACAAATAAACAAGCAATATATATGATTAAACTTAAATGCATAGGCTTCTTTGTCATTATAGGTTATACTGTCAAGCCTAGGGTATAAAGATCTTATTCTAAACATGAAATAAAGCAAAAGCATTTAATATATACCAGCGTTACATATATATTTCTGAGAAGCAACCGTCACAAGTTATTCCACACGAGGGTGCTACGGACCATGAAAAGAGTGAGCATTAAAAGTTGTAAGTTGCCTTCAGGCAAGGTCAGCAGGTCAACCTGGGCGACTGGTTTGAGGAGATTAGTGGCTCAAGCATTTCCTGCCACAAATGACTTTCATGGAGTCCTTTGGTTAATAAATCATGATTTCAGTCAAACAGTGATCTGTTTTAGGGTCCTCCAAAGAATAAAAAGTCTTAAAGAAATGGCCTTTGTCCCTGGCTCTTCCTGTCTCTGGTCCAAATTGAGATGTAGTGGGGGAGGAAATCTGTAAACAGTCCTCTCAGAGAGTTGAAGAGGTGAAATGATGAGAAAGGGGTTAGAGCTGGAGATGCAAGAGTCTACCCTTGAAAAGATAAAAAGTTATTTCACAACAAGTGTAAGGTTTTGATAATTGTGTAATACTTTTGATTGTAGTGTTATGCAATCAAAAAACTAATTACTTGCTGTAGTGCTTAGTTATTTGCCGTTGTGTTTAGTTATTTGTTATGGTGTTTTTTTAATTTGCTGTTGTGTTTAGTTCTTTGCCCTTTGTTCTTAATTCTTGACCATTGTATTTAGTACTTTGCTGTTGTGGTTTGCACTTCAGGGCCACCATACTAGCAGCAAGTTTCAGTTTGCAGAACTCTTCCTGGTCCACATACCAAAATCTTGGAAAACACACACCCACACACACACACCCCCACACGCTCACACACACAGGCTGTAATTGGACCATATTTGTTTGCTTATGGAGCAACAAGTTTACTGGACAAGGCGATATGGATAAGCATGCACACAGATTTCAGACTCTTTAGGTCCTTGGTCCTTCCAGGCTTGCTATGCTCAGCTGGACTCCTTCGTGACTACCTTCCTTCTATGCAGTTTTAGGTAGTTTCAGATATTGTTTGGCAGGACCTTGTGTTTCATGCTGGCGTGCTGTCACAACCTGGCTCAATGGCCATGACAAAAAGACGGGAGGAGTGCGTTTCAAAAATAATCCAATAATTTATTACAAAGGAAAATAATGCGAACCAATAATAAAATCCAAGTATGTAGTATGTATTGTCTGTATTATCAGTGGTGTGTGCGTGGTGCGTGTGTGGAAATGATGGTGCGAGATGTTGAAGGTGCACTAACAAAGCAAAAACTAAATAAATGTGCGTGGAGCTGGGGCGTAGAGAGCAGGGATCAGAGCGAGCGAGAGAAACACAGGTCACTGAAGGCCAGCTTTTATAGAGCAGGTGGAGCATCGGGCCCAGGTGCTCCACATCTGAATGATTTTGCCAAGATAGTCCAGTCACCTCAGAGAGAACAGACATGATTAAATCCTCTTTAAATATGAACAGGGGCCGTCACACCCCCCCCCATAAAGTCGGGGACTCCAAGGGAGTCACCGGCTCCAACTCCCCAACACAAACACCAAAACCACCAAACTAAAGTGACCAATTAATAAATAACCAATAACAAACACCAAATCACAAGACCAGTGATGAAAAAAAAATATATTTATATGTATATACAAATCCAGTGTTTATGTCAGCCCAGCAGTGTGTAGTGAAGACTACTCCACCCACTCTCAGCAACCCTGGTACCTGAGAAGCAGATTAAGAGAAGAGGACAGAGTACCACCAATACAACACACAAGGCATCAATAACACACTATAAAGGCGACTATAAAGGTCAGGTCATGGCATTGGTGCACGGGACAAAGCATCAGCCATGACGTTGTCTGTCCCTTTAATATGGACAATGGTAAGGTCATATGTCTGCAAAAATAAAGACCACCTAACCAGTCTCTGATTGGGTGACCTGAGAGACTTCAAGAATGTAAGAGGGTTGTGATCAGTGTATACCACTAGGGGCGCTCCACCAACGTATACGTCAAAGTGTTGTAATGCCCAGATCAGAGCCAGTGCCTCCTTCTCAATTACAGAATAATTGCTCTGATAACGGTTGAATTTTTTCGAGAAGAAGCTCACTGGTCTCACCACCCCGTGGTCAACCCCCTGCAGCAAGACGGCTCCTTCTCCCACCTGACTGGCATCCACCTGCAGCATAAACGGCCGGTCAAAACACGGAGCTGCTAAAACAGGAGAAGAGCAGAGCAGGCGTTTCACATTTTCAAAAGCTTGCTGGCATGCTGAAGACCAGACAAATTTTGCCTTTCCCTTCAGCAGCTCAGTCAACGGAAAAACGACTGATGAAAAATTTTTGCAAAAACTCCTATAATAACCAACCAAACCCAAAAACCGCTGCAGCTCTTTCTTGGTTGTTGGCTGAGGAAACTGGGAGACTGCAAAAACTTTTGCCTCAACTGGAGCAACGCAACCCTGACCCACCACACGGCCAAGATACGTTACCTTCGCCATCGCAAATTCACATTTGGCTAGATTTACAGTCAGTCTCGCCAAAGCAAGCCTCTCAAAGAGCGCACGGACGCTCTGAAGATGTGAGTGCCACGTGTCACTGTACACCACCAAGTCGTCTAAATAGACAGCACAGCCCTCCAAACCAGCCACAACGCGGTTCATCAACCGTTGGAAGGTAGCAGGAGCGTTTTTTAACCCGAACGGCATCACTTTGTAAGAAAACAGCCCAGATGGAGTAACAAACGCAGAAATCTCTTGTGCGCGCTTGGATAACGGAACCTGCCAATATCCTTTAAGCAAATCAAACTTGCTCACAAATTTGGCTGAACCTACCTGGTCAATACAGTCATCCATTCTAGGCAATGGAAAAGAATCTGACTTGGTGACTGCATTAACCTTTCTGAAGTCTGTACAAAACCTGGGTGTTTTATCTGGTTTTGGCACCAAGATGCACGGAGATGCCCAACTGGAGAATGAAGGCTCTGCAATGTCATTTTCAATCATGTAGTTGATTTCAGAATCGAGATGTTTAAGTTTATTAGGTGCCATGCGATAAAACCTCTGTTTAATTGGTGGCGCATCACCGACATCAATGTCATGCTCGACCCAGTTTGTACGAGAGGGCACGTCACCAAACAAACAGGGATATTTACTAATCAGCTCTGACAACTCTTTACATTTGGACTCAGACAGGTGAGACAAGATTTTATCCAAGTTAAGGAGCGACTCTGAATTTTTTAAACGACCATACAACAAACTGTCATCAGGCTCAGGAACCCCATCTTCCTCTGAACCCTCTAACGCAGAGCTCACAGCCAGCACAGGACGCACAGACACAGAAACATTACCTACCACAGGATCAGACTCACGTTTGTAATAAGGTTTTAGCAAATTGACGTGACATAATTTTTTGGATTTTTTACGACCTGGTGTGGAAATTACATAATTAAGATCTGACAATTTTTCGACAACACTGTAAGGGCCTGCAAATTTAGCCTCAAACGGTGATCCCACCATAGGCATGAGAGCCAAAACTTGGTCTCCTGGACTGAACTCCTGGTGTACAGAGCGGCGATCATACAGCTTTTACATTTTATTCTGAGCCATCTGCAATTTTTCTTTCGCTAAAGCACCAGCGACAAACAAACGATGACGAAAACCATTAACAAAGTCGATCAAATTTTTTGGAGGTTCTGGTTTAACCCAATCATCTTTAAGGACAGACAACGGACCACACACAGTGTGTCCGAAAACCAGCTCATTTGGACTAAACCCTGTGCTTTCCTGAACTGCCTCTCTTGCAGCCAACATTAACCAGGGAAGACCCTCTTCCCAGTCCCTGTCCAACTCAGTGCAGTACGCTCGGAGGAGAGATTTCAGAGTCTGGTGAAACCTTTCAAGCGCACCCTGGCTTTGCGCATGATAAGCAGAAGACTGATTGTGTTTTATTTTTAATGATTTTAGCACCTGTCCAAACATGTGTGATGTGAAATTTGAACCTCTATCGCTCTGTACAATTTTTGGGATGCCAAACACTGAAATAAACTGAGTAAGCGCCTTTACCACGGGCTTAGCTGTAATGGACCTCAGCGGATACGCAGCAGGATAACGCGTGCTTTGGCACATCACAGTAAGGAGATACTTACTGCCAGATTTTGAACATGGTAAAGGGCCGACACAATCAACGATAAGATGTTCGAAAGGTTCACTTATGGCTGGTATCGGCTGAAGAGGAGCAGGCTTCACAGACTGGTTCGGCTTCCCTGTTAACTGACACACATGACAAGTTTTTATAAATGCAGATACATCTCTTTTGATACGCGGCCAGAAGAAATGTTTCAAAACGTGCAAATATGTTTTTCTGACCCCAAAGTGTCCGCAATCATCATGGGCCACTTTCAACACCAGGGAACGAAACTTAGCTGGAACCACTAACTGGAAAACAGCCTCTCCAACAGAATCACAGCCGAGGTGCATCCACTTTCTAAAGAGCAAGCCATTCTGCTCACAATAGCCAGTGGCCACATTGTTCACTTCTGCTGCTGGTAAAACTCGACCAAACATTTCCTTTAAAGACGGATCACTCTGCTGCTCTTGAATCAGCTCACTCGCTGACACAGCCAGAGGGAAATCAGACAGCGGTGGGACCTCCGCTGCAACAACATCATCACCACAGTGCGTCACAGCCTCAGGCTCAGCCTTACTCATGGCACGCGTAACTACACAAGCTGGAACGACCTCTGGTAACTCAACAGAACCCTTCATGGACAAGATATCAACGGGAGCAAGTGTCAAAGGTGAAGGAGCTGAATCAGACCAAACTCTGCTACCAGCCAACCCATTACCCAAAATAAAGTGAATTCCCTCTATGGGCAATGCAGGCCGAACTCCAACAGATACCTCACCCTGCACCAGTTCGCAGTCAAGGACCACCTTATGTAAGGGAATGGGCAGCACAGTCAAACCCATCCCCCTACTGAGAATACTGTCCCCCGTATCAGTCTTATCAGAAAATGACAGCACAGAATCCACAATATAAGAATCATAAGCTCCCGTGTCCCTCAGGATTTTAACTGGAACCTTTGACTCACTACCTACCAGAGACACAAAACCATCCCGAATGAACGGTGCATACGCAGCCGAAACGTCAGGTTCACAAACATCGGAAACAAGAGCTTCAGAACTTCTGCAGGTAACAACGGGTGCTGCTGCAGCTGCAGGCTTTACGTTTGATTTTACAACTTTATTTCTGGCTTGTAAAACATGACAGTCAGCCTTCCAATGTCCTGTTTGATGACAGTAATTACAAATCTTACTTTTGTCAAAGCTGCCTCGCGTTTTAACCCCTGATTTAAATGATCCAACTGTCCCTGAACGCATCTGCTCCGCTGGAGCGCAAGGACGCTTTCCCCGCCAGCCGACATCATCTCGCGCAGCAGCGCGCTCCCGACAGTTATTATTATGAAGCAGCTCGAACTCATCTGCTGTCATAGCAGCCTGGGATGCCGTCTTTATGTTTTTTTCATTAACAAATGCGGCAATGCGAGATGGAAGGAAATTTTTAAACTGTTCTAAAATCAACAACTCACACAGATCTTCAAAAGTTGTGACATCAAGAGCAGTTAACCAACGTTTAAAATGCATGGATAAATCTCTGGCAAACTCCACAAACGTCTGTCCAGGACGTCTCTCCCACGACCTAAATCGCTGTTGGTACGCCTCCGGAACAAGTTCATACGCCTTCAGGACAGCTGCTTTAACCTTCTCATAGCTACAGCTATCCTCAGCGCTCAATGAGGAATATACCTCCTGCGCTTTCCCTGTCAGGACGCACTGTAACATTAAAGTGCAGTCTGCATCAGGCCAGTCTCTAGCTTTTGCTACACGGTCAAACAAGATAAAAAATGAATCAGGGTCTCTGTCATTGAACTGTGGCAATAAGCGCAAATTGTTATATCAAAAAGACGCTTAGAATCCTGCTCACCCTTTCCATCATCCGATTGCTCACGTTTTTTACTCCAAGACAGACGACTCACCTCCAACTCCAGCCTGGCTCTTCCAGTTTCTGTCTCCTGTCGGATGCGCTCGAGTTCAACCTGTTTTTTAAGTTGTAATTCATGTTTTAATTGATCGTGCTGCAACTGTAACAAGAGAAGCTCTTTCTGCTGTTCAAATGTTAGGCCCTGTGTTTGCACAGAAAACTCAGAGACGGCAGGACACTCTTCTTGATCTCTGGCCAAAATTCCCATTTCCACTAATTGTGTTTTCAACGTCACCTTAACATTTTCTTTTAAACGTTTATCCCCTAAATTAATACTGTAATGCTCAGCAAGCCTCACCAACTGTTCTTTTGTACACTTTTCTAAGTTCTCCTCGGACGGAGCAGCAATAAATGACTTAACTTCTGACATTCTGACAATTTATTCCAACACAACTACCGCACAGGAAAACTTTACGCTCCAACAGGACCTGTCAGGCACCACAAGGCCACCGTGTGCGCTCGGAGGATCACCCCGAGCCGGTATGGAGTTATCCCGCTATCTAATGGACAAAACCCCGCTATCTAAACTCCTCCCTAGTCTTCATGCAACGACTAGCGGCGGGTTCTTATGCACTGTTGACCGCTGGCCCGGTTGAGCGACTAGCAGGCTAGCAACCCTCCCGAAACCACGGACATGCTCCCAAGCAAAGCTTCAACCGCACGCGTCACAGCACTGCCAAGCCCCATGCCACGAACCCAAAGGGGAACGCTGCTACAGCCTACAAGGGAAAAACTCCACACCACCACGGCAACAAAGCACACGAGGATCCTTTACCTGACTCTCCTGCTACACGCGTAAACAAAAGCTGCATCCGAGGATCAACGCCGCGTAAACAGGGTAAGTAAACAACCAAACTTAAATAAGATTTACAGTCTAACTTAACAATAAATCAACTAACTTACCCCGATCACCAGCCAAAATCAGCTGTGCCCTTCTCCTAAGTATTCACGAACACACGTAAACAAATGTTTAACGCCAATGTAAACACGGAAACAAAGGAAACAGGTGCGCCAAACAATTTTACGCACGTGCGCCCTCGCCGACACAAAGCAACAATTAACAAACTTCTAGTCTGAATGCAACAACAAACAGACAAACAAATCACAGCTTTACAAAAGAGGGAACCACAAACAAATATTTTACCATTTACTTCGGTACTAATCGTTAAACAGAGTCCCGACCGAAAAAGAAACAAACTGCGCAACAAGTTATCCAAATGTTACAAGTAAGCAACACTTTTAACAAGCCAATTAACTCACTTGCGCAGCCTAAACGGGAACAAAACGGCTGGACGAGCCCCCATTTTGTCACAACCTGGCTCAATGGCCATGACAAAAAGACGGGAGGAGTGCGTTTCAAAAATAATCCAATAATTTATTACAAAGGAAAATAATGCGAACCAATAATAAAATCCAAGTATGTAGTATGTATTGTCTGTATTATCAGTGGTGTGTGCGTGGTGCGTGTGTGGAAATGATGGTGCGAGATGTTGAAGGTGCACTAACAAAGCAAAAACTAAATAAATGTGCGTGGAGCTGGGGCGTAGAGAGCAGGGATCAGAGCGAGCGAGAGAAACACAGGTCACTGAAGGCCAGCTTTTATAGAGCAGGTGGAGCATCGGGCCCAGGTGCTCCACATCTGAATGATTTTGCCAAGATAGTCCAGTCACCTCAGAGAGAACAGACATGATTAAATCCTCTTTAAATATGAACAGGGGCCGTCACAGTGCTCATCAAGGAAGAATGGCTGCTGGATATGGGAGCAGCAGTTACGCTACTACCCAACCGGGCCAAGGAGGGACCAATGATGCCTGGAGAGATGGGACATGGGCCTGGACAATGGCTACCAGAAGGCCTGAGCCACACAGGGCCCTGGTTGGCATGGCAAAGTGCAGCAGATGCTCCCATATCTGACCTGTTCATATTGAGAGTATCAAAGCGTCATTGGATCTAGTCATTAGTCTGTTGATTGGTTAGCAAAAGAAAGACATGAGAGCTAAGACGATCTGACACTGATTGAGTGTGGAGCTGGGGTTTAAGTAGGCGTGTTGATTGCAGCAGATGAGGTGCAGGTGCGAGCAGGAGCACAGGTGACAGGAGTTGAGCTGATTGCATGAAGTCTGAAGAGAGGTAGGATGAGACTGAGGCTGTGGCTGTGACATGAATGTAGATTTGTGCTGGTTTACTTCAAAACATCTATGGGACTAAACGGTAATCTGATCCTGATTTGATTCTGATGTCTTGTTCCTACAGTGAAACACTCCCTGAAATATTCTGAAACTGTATCTTATGGAGTCCCAGACCTCCCAGTGTTTGTGGCATCTGGGACTGTTGATGGGGTCGAGGCTGGATACTGTGACCTCAAAACGAACAAAGCAGTCTTACACAAGTGGATCAGAGATCTCCAGAAAGATGACCCAGACCATGCTGCGTGGTACTCTTGGCAGTGTTCGGGGAATAGGGACCTCTTAGAGGCAAGCATAGATGACATCATGAAAAACTTACACCAAAGTGGAGGTAATAAGTGTTCATGTTAAAATTCAGCAGATGCAGAAATAAATCAAACTTTTTGGTCCAGTTTTATAGCAAAGTAAGTCTGAGTGTTATAATTATGCTAAAACATCGTTAGACATTACAGTATGTGCAGTCATATTGTACTTATTAGTTAATGTAATATTTAAGGCTTGGCTATTCAATAACAAGACTGAATAATGAGTGAAACCACATAGTTCACAGTCAGAGTGTTATATATTAAAGGTTAGGTATTCACTCAAAGTAAGTTTGTAAGTTTACAGTAAGTGACATCTTTTTGACTGCTCCCTACTGACTGAAGGGCTCATGTTTTTGCTAAGGTGTAGGAAGATGATTAGCTTAAAAGTTGAGGAACACATCAACTTGAAATTTTGGATGAAACTGAACAAAACAGCAGCTGAATCTTTTCCTACATTAGCTGAAGTGTGTGGGGACACTGAATGTCACATGCACTTGTGTTTAAATGGCACAAAAGGTTTCCTGAAGACAGAGAGGACGTTTAAGATGTTGAATGTCCCGAGCACCCATGCCCATCAAAAACTTCTGAAAACATAGAAAATTGAACAAATAGTTTGAAATTATCGACGACTCAATTAAAGAATGAGAGCAGAAATTGTCTCCACTGATAAAGAGACAGTTCTTCAAATTTTGCATGAAAATTTGCAGAACTATGAAAACATGACTAAAGTGTTTGCCACAGTTCTCTCAAAACACTTTGTTATCACTACTTCTAGAAATGTTGGTTTTCCTTCAGTTTGTTCCAAGACTTCTCCACAAACTTACTTGTGTCTTTCCTTTCAATCAGGAGTCAGAATTTCTTGGACAACTTTGGCACACACTTTTGTAAATATTCACGAGGCCTCAGCAAAAACCTGTCCTTTTCAATGAGAGGCTAACAGTGAACTAAAGATGTCACTTACTGTAAACTTACAGCAGTTGTGCATAAATACCAACCCTTTAATATATAACACCCAGTTTGACTGTGAGCCGTGTGTGGTTTCACTCATTGAGTCTCATTAATTAATAGCCATACCTCAGACAGCTGGACTTATACGTTAGTATGAGGTCTGATCTTGTTGTCTAGACATCTATGAATGTCAACCATTTTAACTCACATATGATGCTATACAGCAGACATGCGACTCAAAGTCTTTAACTGCTAAAGAATTGGATAAAACCATGTGACATCAGCTGTCTGATAATAAAAGGAGCCTTTAAAATGTCCTGAATGTGTTTTTCATTCATATACATATTATAATTATATATACAAAAATATTATTTATATATGTGCACATTTATACATACAGTGCCATGAAAAAGTATTTGACCCCTTCTTCAGGGGTCAAATAATCAGGATGGGGGCAATTATATATATATATATATATATATATATATATATATATATATATATATATATATATATATATATATAAATATATTTACATACTTATATATATAAACATACATATATATGTATGTATGTATGTATATATATACATATATATGTATGTATTTATGTATATATGTGTATATATGTATATATGTGTGTGTGTATATATATATGTATATATGTGTATATGTATGTATATATGTATATATGTATGTATATATGTATATATATGTATATGTGTATATATATATCTGTGTGTGTGTGTGTGGTGTGTGTGTGTATATTTATACACACACACACACACCACACACACATATATATACACACATGTATATATATATGAGAGAGAGAGAGAGAGAGAGAGATAGATTGATATAGAAATAGATATAGATATATACAGTGCCATGAAAAAGTTATTGCCCTGTGAACCTAATAACTTGTGTTACCCTTGGCAGCAATAACTGCAATCAAGCGTTTGCGATAACTGGCAATGAGTCTTCCACATCACTGTGGAGGAATTTTGGCCCACTCTTCTGCACAGAATTGTTTTAACTCAGCCACATTGGAGGGTTTTCAACCGTGAACTGCCGTTTTAAGGTCACACCACAGCCTCTCAATTGGATTTAAGTCCGGACTTTGACTCGGCCAACCCAAGTGCACTTGAGCTTGAGGTCATGAACTGACGGCTGAACGTTTTCCTTCAGGATTTTCTGGTAGACCTCAGAATTCATGGTTCCATCAATTACAGTAAGTGGTCCAGGTCCTGAAGCAGCAAAGCAGCCCCAGACCATCACACTACCACCACCATGTTTGACTGTCGCTATGATGTTCTTTTTATCAAATGCTGTGTTGTTTGATGTCACGGGACGCACACTCTCATCAGTCCACAGAATATTTTTCCAAAAGTCTTGAGGATCATCAAGATGTTTTTGGTAAATGTGAGACGAGCTTTTGTGTTCTTTTTGGTCAGTAGGGGTTTTTGTCCTTGGAGCTCTCCCATGCGCGCCATTTTTGCTCAGTCTCTTTCTTATTATCGAGTCATGAACACTGACCTTAACTGAGGCAGGTGAGGCCATCAGTTCTTTAGATGCTGTTCTGGGTTCTTTTTGACCTCCTGGATGAGTCGTCGTCGTGCTCTTGGTGTAATTTTTGTGGGCCAACCACTCCTGGGAAGGTTCGCCACTGTTCCCAGTTTTTTCCATTTGTGGATAATGGCTCTGACCGTGGTTCGCTGGAGTTCTAAAGCCTTAGAAATGGCTTTGTAACTATTTCCAGACTGATAGATTTCAATCACTTTGTTTCTCATTTGTTCTTGAATTTCTTTGGATTGTGGCATGATGTGTTTCTTCTCGAGATCTTGCAGCCTACTTCACTGTCAGACAGGTTCTGTTTAAGTGATTTCTTAATTCAACAGGTCTGGCAGTAATCAGGTCTGCGTGTGGTCAGTGAAATTGAACTCAGCTTTCAAAAAAATGTGGTTAATCACAGTTAACTCATTAACTCATGACTTAACAAGAGGGGGCAATGGGGCAATTACTTTTTCACACATGTAGGTTTGGAGAGTTTTTTTTCCCCTTTATATATAAAATCATAATTTAAAAACTCCGTTTTGTATTTACTCAGGTTATCTTTGTCTAATATTAAAATTTGTGTGATGATCTGAAACATTGAAGTGTTACAAATATGCAAGAAAAATAAGAAATCAGGAAGGGGCAAATACTTTTTCACTATAGACACTTTATTGGGTACACGCTTTCATCTACCGTTTGTTCATGCAAATGGCCAATCAGCCACAGTCACATGGCTGCAACTTTGATTGACCTGTGCTGGTCTTGGGCCAGATCTGGGCAACATGCCTCATGCCAGTGCAAACTGAATGCCACCTGTGCTGGTCTCATGCTGCATCTGGACCACATGTTTCTGCTCTCTGGGTTATCATTACAGATAACTTTCAGGCTAAAGTCATGTTCCTTATACAACCCCACTCCAAATATCCCTCACTATCTCCTGATTAATGAAAATCGCACCAAACTTAATGAAATATTGTGTTTAACAAGCAAAGGACAACCATAAGGCTCCATGACCTTTGTCCTGTGACCCTTTACATCTAAACACTAAATACCACATTTCAATACAAGCTGATATTTTCAAGCAAGAGATGATTACGGGCTTCTTTACATCTTGAAGTTTGAACTAAAAAATGAAATCAATTCATTTGTCAGTCAAAAAGGACACATTTACAAAGTTTAAGGAGAATAACTTCAAATATTCCTCAGATATTAAGGCCACAACACTTCAAATGTAAAGAAGGACTGAGGGGGTTTGTAAGGCTGCATTCACACATCAACGCATATTAGCTGATGTTGACCAGCGCTGAGAAGTCGACAAAATTGCTCTGAAAGTTCATTCCCTGCGCCAAATTTGCTGTGTTCAACTCAGGTCGATGTTTCTAAAGCAGAGAGAAACACTTTGCCAGTGGAGGATGATGTATCCTGATGGCCCCCTGACTAGCTGTAGATGGATTTTAAACATTTGCCATTGTAGATGTGACGCATGGGAAGTGCTCTTAAAGCAAACCCATATGCTATTTCACAATGTGCAGCTGCAGCTGGTCTCAGGAACACCAGGCCTGTCGTCTTTCGCCTCGAGGATGAAAGATGGCAGACAGAAAAGCAGAAGCTAAACACAAAAGCAGAAGCAGAGCAACAGAAGTGGAGGCAAAACCAGGGGCTCTTCAAAAGTAAACCTCTTCCAGTAAACTTACAGCAGTTGTGTGTGAGTACCCAACCTTTCATATATAACACTCGTGGTTTTATCCTCATAAGTGCAGTCTCATTATTTTAATGACAGACCTTGTAGATTCAACAAGGTGCTGGAAATTCCTCTGAGATTTTGGTCCATAATGACCTGATGGCATCACGTAGCTGTTGCAGATTTGTCAGCTGCACACTCAAGACATGAATCTTTTGTTGCACCATAATCCAAAGGTCTATTGGAATGAGATTTGGTGACCGTTAAGAGGCCAGGCCTAGTGAACTGTAACCTGCTGTGGCAGCTTAACTTCTAAAAATCTGTCTAATTGTAGGTGTTGCAAAAGGTTATCTTTCCTGAGGTTGGAAATGAGAGGAGTTTAGAAGGGTACTCAGAGACAATGGGCCTGGCATGTGTTTTGGGGAAAATAATCAGGGAGGGAGACAGGGATGTGACCAAATATCAGTTGTATAAAAGCCACGGTGTGGAATAGGTTGTTCTAAATTTCTGTCACAGCATTTGTTGTTGATTAGTTGAGGCGTCCACTTGCAAGTGAGATAAAGATCCAGAAAGCTTCTCTCTTTGGATGTCTGTCAGACTTTTGATTTTTTTAAGTGCATAAAAACGATACTGACCCCCTTGAATGTAGATACAAAAAACACTTTAGTGGTGTATGTTTTTTTTGTTCTGAATTCTTATTTTTAAGCCTTATTTTTATGGAGCTGAAGATGCTGTAAGGCCTGTAATGATTACACATGAAAATGACTGCAGCTTTTTCAGGCTAAGTGAATCATATCTGTTGGTCATTTCGGGGATGGCACTTTTTTGACATCAAAACCTGTTGTTGTGAAACATTTGTTTCAAAAGTAGTAAAAAAGAAGTAAAAATCTGTTTGGCAGTGATTCGTGAACACCTCCCCCCCAGCTCACCAAAAAACCTGTCTGAACAGTTGCCTCAGATGAATTATCAGACCAAAATGAAGGTTGTGTGTGTGTTGCTCCTGCTCTGTCGTGTTTCATCTACAGGTAAAACCACTAATCCTTATGATACTTCATGGTAATTTTACTGCTGTATGGATTAAGGAACTCATGTTTTTGTTTTCTCTGTACAAGTACGGGATGATGCTTTGATGGCACTACTCTGTTACAGTCATGCCAATGAGGCTAGATGAATCAAAACAGATAAAGTAATGCTGTGTTCACCAAAACTCTGTTATTTATTATATTGCTTTCCATTTTACAGAACAGTCTTAAATTGCTCTACATTTACTACAAATTTCCACTTAAAGGGAACATATCATGCTGTTTTCCTTGTCATGATGCCAATCTGGGATGCATTTGGAGTACTTCTGTATGATTTGCAGGTCATAAAGCTCCTTCTTCACCTCACAATCGCGTTTACAAAAGCCTCTCTCTAGCCGTTTTCCAGGCTCTCCCTCAAAACGCTCTGATTCAGACAGAGTACACGTGAGAACCAAGACCACGTGTGCTCCGTCCTCTGATTGGCCTGTTCTGTGAGGGCTGAGCCGGAGGCCGAGCGGAGGGGTGACATGCTGAAGTGCATTGTTTACTAGCCCCGGCTGTCCGCAGATCGTTGTATTGACTTTGCAGTTAACATTAAACTTTTGTTTGGCCTTTATTACATGTTTAAAATGGCTACTTATGAGATTCGCCGATCGATCATGCACATCTCCATGAATACAGATGAGTTTTTAAGTAGAAAAAAACCCACACTAGTGATGTGATTACACACAACAGTGAGTCAAACTGCTAACAATAGCTTCCCATTACTCTCAGCAGCTAAGAGGGGTGTGCAGACCTTTTCAAAGACACGTTCATCATAATAATTAAAAGATAGATATTTAAGTAACAAAAGATGAAGCGCTGGTTGTAAGTTCTGCTTTTCGAGCAACTGTGTGGTCGTACACAGCTGACGTTAATGCTAACGAGCTTAGCATTGGCTCAACATTACATCATATATTTATTTACGAGTTTAAGTAACAAAGGATGAAGCACCTTTTGTGAGTTTTGCTTTTTTAGCTACCGTGTGGTCATAAAAGAGCTCTACAAGTCCGAATTTACACAACACAGCTGACGCTAACGCTAACGTTAACTAGCTTAGCATTAGCTACACATTACATCATGGCCTTATTATGTTGAAATGCTGAGTCAGCATTTCAACATATTGTTATCCGACTTTATTCTTCTTCTTCTTCTTCTTATTCTTCCCTCAACTATTTGGACCTTTTCACAGCTTTCAAATTTGCACAGATTTTCACAGAAAAAAATTGAGCAGTGCAGCATGTTCAAGAGAGGTGGGCTTGTATTTTTCACATGTGTAACTGTTACAGTTTTTACAGTAAAAACAGATTTTTGCAGTTCTGCTGAAAAGTGCTTGAACTTTCAGACTGTACAGCTTCGGCATACTTCCACCTACAGACTTCATTCTTGCTTTAACAGATTCACTGACTTGTCAACTATTTTTACATTTGCTCAGCTTTTTGCTGTCTTCTACAGTTTTTGAGATATCACTGTTTAAGCAACACTAAGTTTGGAGGATTTCTCTGTTCTTAGAGCGTGTCACGTGACCTGTTAGAGCGTGAGCTTCGCCTAAAAATTCCAAAATTTCTAGCAGATAAACTGCAATAAAAGGTTCAAACTTTGTTCCACAGATATGATTTGTACATCAAAATGAAGCTACACTTCTCCTCTTTCAGCTGAAATTCGTTTCAACCTCGACATTGACATCGTTTATCTCAGTGAGCTTCAGAGCCACGGGTATCCCGCAAAGTCCTCCGTCTAGTCCAATTGAAATTTTCGTCCCCAGAGAGCTGAAACACTGCTCGCCATATATTTTCACATCGATATTAAATGTGACACGAGCTCCGTTTCTTCATGTTACTGCTTTGCAAAGTCAGCTGGCCGTCGTCCTCGCTGTACAGTCTAATGACACAGACGTGCGCAAAGTATTGTGGGAAATGTAGGCTGGTGTACGCCGACAGCTTCACTTTCAAGCCCGTTTTTAAACTCCTCTCGTGTCAACATTTTCTACAGTACAGACACGAAGCTTACATCAATCGTTTCAGCTGATTCTTGTGATGCTCACGGTGCAGTCCTTTTATTGATAGCTATCACGGTTTTGGCACAGCATTAGGTCGTATACCCGGAAGTCCCCAGCTTTATCATCGACCCACATTAAATGTCACACTGCCTCCGCCTCTTCATGTTAGTGCTTTGCAAAGTCAGCAGGCAGAGCAGCTCCTCTTCCTAGTCATCAGTCTACAGCGTCATGACAGAGAAATGGAAAACAATGCGCAAGGTTAGTGGGAAATGTCGGCTTTCACATTCATTTCACAAGAAAATACTACGCGGCAGTGCGCTCGACTATGACAGCTCTGACGCCCGCGGACATTCTGCGCGGACTCTGCTCTACAGTCCGCCAGACTCTGGCTGCATACGCAGGTATACGCCATATACCCACTAGAAAACGCCCCGAAATATCATATAACCGCGACAAAATGCGCAAGGATACGTATAGCAGCATGCTTGTGTGACTTTCACTTTCTCTCAGTGTGTGTGTGTGTGCGCTCCTCCGTCTGCCGGTGAGCGTAAAGACGCAGATAGACGCACATCGCGGAGACAGTGAGGGATCATCAGTCATTAATCAAAACTCTACATTCTTCATCAGTCCAGCTCTTGTTTTCACTCACTCACTGTTTTCTAAATAATAAATTCATCCTGAGGGATCCTCCATCACTTATTCTCCATGATATCAGAACAATCTTTGAAGGATCAAGCTTCAAATACAGTCTACTAGTGGAGCGGTTCCCAACCTGTAGGTGGAGGCCCATTGTGGGTCTCAGAGCTGTTTTCAGTGGACGGTGTATTATTCTGGTCAAATTGTGGTAAAAATGTCTTCAGTGTATGGAGGCCCGAAGAGGACAAACATCATCAGAGTATGTCAGATTATACCCACTAGAATAAACCAGACTACACACAAATATTACACTGTTTTATATGTCTCTACTCAGATATTCCTGTCCAGATTTAAAAATTCATGTATGTAGGCTATTATTACTTTGAGTTTGATGTTCGAGTATAGATTTGTTGATTTAAAAATTAAGTAGCGACAACTTTGACTTAGATGTTAACTTGAGCAGATCCAATTTCTAATTACATTCTGACCGTTAATGTCCACTCCTTATTGTCCTCCAATGAAAATCACCTCTGTTTACATTAATTTTCAAGTCAGATGCTTTTATACTGGATAGTTCATAGTGTTGTGGACTTGTAGCCTACAAATTGATGCCAAAACATTTTTCAGTTACGAAAGAAAAATGTAATCTAGGCTAATTATGCATATTCAATTGCACTTCATAATTTAACCCTTCAAAGCCTGAATGCACAAATAATAGCCAGAACATACACTTTTTTTGGAGCTGAAATGTTTATTTCACTTCCTACTGAAATCCAACAAAATCACAATTTCCATAACATTTATCATATATGAATTTTTAGCTGCAAAGTTGCTGACTCTCCCTCCGGCCACCCGGGTTCAAATTCTGGCAAAGGCAGTTGTACTTTTCAACTGTGTGTCCAATACAGACTGCTGATCACTACAGCTCCTTGCTGTATGCATCTGGCTGCTGTCCTCTCAGTCTGGATGTCACAGGCTGTCAGTCATTCAACCTTTCACTTCCATACAACTTTATTCTTCTCCTATCTTTACAATGCAGATTTGATAACATATTTCACACTTCTGCTACTGATTACCATTTTTGTCATTTTAGCCCTAACAAATTTGACTATTTTAATCATAGATTACAATTTCTTCATGGTGGCCTAACATTTCTACAGCTTTCTGCAATTTCCTTTCACATTTGTTCATTTTCAGCTTTCTTTCACAACTGTAACCATTTTTATTACACATTTTCAGCTTTGTTTGCATTGCTTTTAGCCATTTCATTTCACAGTTCCAGCATTCAGACTCAGCATTTCAACGCATTTGCTGCAAGGAAATGCAATTTTTCTAGTTTACATTACTTCCTCTGATTACATTACTTACCGCTTGTGGTTCAGGGTCTCTGTGGACAGTCTTTATGGAGGGAACTGCTCCTTGTTTGAGCAGCAGTTGAGATGCAAATCCTGCATCAAACTGCCCTCTGGGGTAAAATGATGAGCACACAGAAACAGCTGAGACAGCGGCTGATCAGAGGAAACAAGGGCTGTCCACTGCTTTCTGGTGTCTTCATTCTTTGGAAGTGAAAATAGTTGTGATTTTGATCCACAACCAAAAAAACACAGATGAAGACCCTTCCCAGACATGTCTTCTCTCAAGTATATAGCTCAGGGAAACAACAGAAAACAAACACTGAAACTGCTCCTGACATTGCCGGTCCTGGAGAGAATATAAACGGCTGAGCTTGGTGGGCGTGTCTTAGCTGCAGCTCGGTGCTTCAGGCATTACCGGGGAGGAGCTGCAGGGAGGAGCTGCTTTCTCAGGCTTGTCCAGTGAGAAGAGACTGAAAATACCTGACGTCAGGTTGCGGGAAATCTTGCAAAGATCTCACTATGAGACGTTTTCAGGGGCGGAAGTCTCGCTCCCGGATATCGGGGACAGGAGCAGATCTCATGTTGTGGGATTTTCTGGAGGTTTAGAGTCAGCAATGCACTAAACAACATTATTTGTAAGCAGTGGCGGCTGGTGCCAAAAATTTTAAGGGGGGCGCAGCTTTGGAGGAAACAAACCAAAGAAGCGCTCCATACTACAGTGAAAAGAAACTAAAGACAAAACATAATCACAATACAACCTACTTTGAACAATGCACTATTTGAACAGAAATTTTGCCCTCCTTTCCTTCTGGGCAAATTTCTCAGTGACCCTCTGACTGAAGTCCATCATCTCTGTCACCAGTCTCTCTTCCATTGACAGCATGGCCAGTGCATTCAGCCTGTCCTGGTTCATGGTGTTTCTGAGGAAAGTTCTGAGAAGCACCTCAGCTTCTGCAGTGGTCATGGGTGTGGTGATGAGGATCTTTAGCAGAGTGACAGTCTCTGAAAATACCTCTCCAAGATTATTTTCCATCAACAACAGGATAAGGTCCACAGCACCACAGCAGGCCCTGAACTCCTCCTTGCTGTAGATTAAGACTGAGCTCTGTCTTCAGCTTTAGTTGAGCATTGTGTCGGCCTTCAAGGAGCTGCTGAGAGAATCTTCAGGAAACATGGTGTGGTACTGTGTGAATCTGTCATTAAAAAATACATAGAAAAACACATTTTATTACCAAAAGTTAACATCAGTATTTACTGAAAAAAATCACAAAAACAGCCAAAGTTTAACCTGCTCCCAGAAAATAAAGCTGTAAATTATATCAGTTTCACTATTTTATAAACATTTCTTGTGTCACCTGAACAGTGTCTTATCTTATACATGTCTCATGGCTCAAGATTGTAAACACAAACAGAATCTTATGTACCACTAAACTGATGCTTTAAAACTATGGGTAAAACTATGTGATACAGTTTTGGTATAGATTAACTGTAAAAAGTATGAACAAAATAAATAAGAAAAAAAAAACAAATAAGAAAAAAAAAACAGATACAAGCATGCAACACAAAGGGCAGACGGCTCACACCAGCTGACCGATTCTCATAACTGAAATGGAGGCTGTCAATGTTTGGATGACATTTATAGTTTTCAGCAAAATTACTTCAAATTTCAAAAAGTCAAAAAAATAAACTTTACATTACAGGAGTCTGTTTCCATCTGCTGGAGCTTTTGAATACTTTAACTTCGTACCGTTATGTGCAGTATTCAGTCAGCAAAAACACCAACAGAATGTATAATTTTTTTATCCAAATAGAACATTTCATTTCATTATTTTATAGCAACTAAACATATGGTATACAATTATATATAATGACAATACTATCTATATTTATATTGATATTTATTATTTTTTATCACATGTTTAGTTGCCATAATAAAACTACAACATTTAAAGACAAGACGATACATCCTGTTGGTCTGTTTTCGTTGATTTTATACTGTGCACAATGGTACAAGCTGGAAAGGTACAAGGTAAGTGTCAAATCTAAAAGCTCCAGTGGATTAAAAAATAATTCTGTAATGGACATACACCTAAGAGGTAAAGAATTTGTGACGTTTACACTTTTGGGACTAATAAAACCCCACTGTTTTCACCAGTAAACTGCAACACATAACTTGATAACATTATCAAGTCTTCTTTTTGTAATTTTTCAAAGGTTTTCCCACAATGTAACAGAAATATTTAATGAGCAGTGCAATAAACCTCTGCAACAATCTGCATGCACTTGTGTATTACAATTTCTCCTATCTTGTTCCTGCTTTGCCATGATTTTTTAAAATATATTTTTATAGGTCCCTTAATATAATATTATAATCAAAATAATGCATCAATTTTGTCAATTAAATTTAAAATGAACTCCTGGCAGGGTAAAAACAAACTTACCCACCCAATTCCTCCTAAAAGTATGTTGTTTTTGTAAAAATATGCAAGAATTAAAAACTATATAGATTTTTGAGAACTTAAGTCTGAAAAGGATAATGCTCTACTGAACAAAGCATTTATATCCTCTTGGCAAACTCATTTTGTGGCTCCTGATCTATGGTTTAGTGCCATGTGTGACATAAAATGCAAAACTTTGCCCCTGAATCATGTTATGTCTACTAGGAAAGACACATCCTAATCTAATCTTCAGTGCAGCATAGCCTCTTACTGATTTTCTTCTCTAATGCAATCTCACCTCTTCTGCGATCCTCTGACGGATCTCTGGACGACGCCTCCTCGGTGCATGGGAGCATCGGTCGGACGCGTGAGGATATGTGAGATACTTGCGCATGAGTAAATCATATCTGCTGCGGTGACGTGTGGATGTGATTGACAGCGCTCGTTGTCCAGTCACAGGAGGAAAAGAAACACCAGAACAATACTGATTTGCTGCCAGTCCAAGTGGGAGTGTGCGGGGCGCTCCGGTCTGCGCCCCGGGGGCAAAGTTGAAGCGGCCAATCCCAAAGACGCCTCAGGTCACATGCTGAGCAAAAGTTTAAGGACTTGCATAGACACCCATTAGGCCGGCGCCCCTCTGTACGTAAACTATGTATTCACAACAGAGTTACTACGTAAAAACATTGTGAAACCCCTTTTATTGAATATATATATGTATGTATATATATATATATATGTATGTATATATATATATATATATATATGTATATATATATATATATATATATATATATATATATATATATATATATATATATATGTATATGTGTGGAGAGAGAGAGAGAGACAGAGAGACATAGATCCAAACTCAACACGAGTGCAGCACTGGGCCAACCTACAGTACAGCTATAGTAGTCTCACAGTAACAGTGTTCAGAAAAAAACTGTTCATCAGTTGGAGGTATTGGAGTGGATCCAGTCTCATGTTAACAGCCGTCCACTGAATCAGTGTTGGAGGGAGGTAGGCAGAGACGAAGGGACTTCAGTAAGAACTGAAGGTAGTGACATCCATGAGCCAATCATAAATCTGTCCTCATAATATTTGGCCCTGCTGAACATAGATTTATGAGAGGTTAGCCGCTTGAGATGTGGCATCTTTTTTTCCAAGAGGGTCCTCATGTCTATATGATTGTAAAGGTAGTTAGGGTGGTTCTGATATTGACATTAACAACTATGATGATTATAGGGTAGAGAGGACTGATTTTAAAGGATAAGTTCGGTTTCTACAGCTTTCACATAGTTTATAGAATGAAGTAGACCAATATACTCACCCAGAAGGCTTTCCTGATCCAAACAGTGCTTCGGGAGATATTTAGATCCAAATCGAGCGGCGGACATCCGTATAAATGGTTACAGACAGGGCATGTATAGCGCTGCTCCTAAAACTGCATTAATCGTCCAGAAACTCATTAGTTTCACCAACATTTCATCATGGTCCGCTCGCGCTACTCCTCCACGACAGTCCAGTGTCACTCCATCCATGTTTTTGTGACTGTGCTGACCTCTGAACTGAAAAGTTTCTTGCCTCCGCGTCCTCCTTTCGATGAGCTCCTCATCTGTATAGTCTGGCTCGAAACTGTAAGGACACCCATCATATTCAAAGTTCTCGTCCACAACATCTTCATCCGATAGATATTCGTCCATTTTGCACAAAACTGGAAGAAGAAAGTTATTGTGTAGCCACCGCTCGCCGCTGAATCAATGAGCCGTACTGCGCATGCGCGCGCAACCGGAAAGAAACTTTTCAGTTCAGAGGTCAGCACAGTCACAAAAACATGGATTGAGTGACACCGAACTGTCGTGGAGGAGTAGCACAAGTGGACCATGATGAAATGTTGGTGAAACTAATGAGTTTTTGGACGATTAATGCAGTTTAAGGAGCGGCTATACATGCCCCGTCTGCTACCATTTATACGGATGTCCGCCGCTCGATTTTGGATCTAAATATCTCCCGAAGCACTGTTTGGATCAGGAAAGCCTTCTGGGTGAGTATATTGTTCTACTTCATTCTATAAACTATGTAAAAGCTGTAGAAACCGAACTTATCCTTTAAATAACAAAGCAGCATCTAGCTGAAGCTCACTTAAATTGGGTTACAATGAATTCAGAGAATGATAATAGTGTGATGCAGGAATGAGTCCAAAAATGCTGAAGTGAGTTAGTATTTCTCACTTCCTGGTTCCCAACCCTCCAGAATAAATGGGATTAAGAATACCAGTTGTTGGAAGAGAGCATGATATAATATTTGTGGTTACCACACAGGAGTTTTTTATGTTTAATATGAAATAATGAGCTGATGTTTTTTTTTTCTTTTAAATCTTAAAGCCCTGCTGTCTGTTTAAACCAATGGTTGTTAACTAACTGCTAACAGGAACTACAAAAATGGATGGAAAGTGTTTCAGATTGTTTATTAATAATCAATTATTCATACATTATTGCCACAGCCATGAAGACCAACTTGATCAGGTCACTTGTAAAAAAAAAGTAAATTTTCAAACAAGAGGTCACAATAAGGTGTTATACATTGGAAATATTGTTGTTGCTTTATAGTCAAACTGCCATGTTGTAGTTCTATAATAGCTGATTAATAGCTTTTCACTCTAATTGATTATGTTTAAGCTTAAAGGCAGGTTTAAAGTAGGCTTAGTTGTTCAGATTATAACAAAGACAAAACTGTAAGTTGAACATTTGTTTGTTCTCTACAGACCTTGTTATCAGCAATGACCCAAAACAGAAAAACATCCCACAGGAACCAGTGTGATGCTTCAGTGTTGGCTTAAAAAATACATCATTCCTGCACCGCTCCCACTGCTTACTTGGGTAACTTTGGTAAAATATAATAATCAAAGAAAGAAACATTTTTTTCTTACAGTGAAACACTCCCTGGAATTTTTCCTCACTGCAACTTATGGCATCCCGGACTTTCCAAAGTTTGTGGGCTTGTCTATGCTGCATGGAGTTCCCTGTGGATACTGTGACAGCAACACAACAGCAGACTCCAAACATGACTGGATGAAAAAAATGTTTAAAGACGATCCAGGTCTGCGTCAGTGGCACATTCTGCAGTGTTCGGCCTATCAGCACTTCTTAAGGGCAAACATTAACATCATCATGTGACGCCTCAACCAAACTGGAGGTACTGTATGTTTGTGCTTATAATGAGCTTTTACTGTGAATTACCAAACATTTTAACCCTGCAGCAGTTTTATTCAGCTTTATGAATTAATTTGATTTGATTTTTCACTGGATACTCACATAAGCCTCCAATGGCTTTTTCAAGCCATAATATTTACACCCCTGTGACGCCTCCATCATATTGTCATTCATTTTTGGCCAAAGTTCATTTCTAAATGTGAGAATGTGAATATGCATGAAAAGTCATGGAAATGTTCAGGTAGATTAGGTCTCGTGAAATATTTTATAATCTATTGGTTTGCAGCAAGATTTTAAGGAACTGGCTCAGTAGCGCCCCCCTTGAAATGTTGAAACTAGTAGTCCATCCAGGGATTCTACACAAAAAATCAGACACTTGGTGCACATGTCCAGCACTCTGAGACTTGAAAACAGCCACTTAGTGTCATGGTGACATTTCCAGGGGTCCTCTAGGACTCACTGATCCAAGGGCTTTGGTCCAATCAACTTCACATTTGTTGTAAATTTAGCCGAGACCTAGATACTCATTGGACATCCAGGATTTGGACTTATCTTAAATGTTTTAATTTACTGAAATAAGGATAAATTGGAATAATTTCAGCAAACCAGGTAGTGTATGTTTTTCTTAGCCATGCGTGATCATATCTGTCCCGAACTCTTTGTCCAGGCCTGGAAACACCTGTGAAGATAAAAATGCATAAACCATAGTGCCTCCTACTGGTGAAACTGTGGCCATGCACAATGCCATAAGTTCATTTTTCAAGACTAATTAATGTATTGATGTCTAATTTGAATGTTGCAGTTGACCCCCATTTGCTCCATCTCTAGAGGTAGTATCAGCCTATGTCCACACAAATGGACAGGGAAAACTGCTTCTTGGGCCCAAAACGTCTCACTCTGTGTCAACCTCTCCTCAGAGGGACGTCACACCATGTGACAGATTCTCTGCTGTTTCCATGTGCTGCAGTGGATGCTGCTAAACTTTGGCTGGTTTCATTCTTGCTGACTGGACTGTTTACATGCCAACACATACTTTCAGCTGCTCCCTCATCAGATGTCTTGAATGTGTTGAAAAAGGATATGTACATAAAGTGACTTTGATTTAAAATTAAAGATTTGTCAGTAGGGTAGAGTCATGCTGATGTGAGGGTAAAATGTTAAAAGATCCTCAAAACATAATGTGGGGGTCTTTCTCAGTGCATGTCTCTTCCCTGTCCTCTGTCTCTTTCAGGTATACACATCTTACAGCACAGAAGTGGTTGTGAGTGGGATGATGAGACTGGAGAAACTGTTGGGTTTATCCAGTATGGTTACGATGGAGAGGACTTCATATCAGTGGATCTGCAGACACTGACGTGGACTGCTCAAACACCCAAGGCACTTATGACTAAATACAGATGGGATGATGACAAAGCTAGATTACAAGAAAATGAAAGATTCTACACCCACTTGTGCCCTCTCTGGCTTAAAAAGTATTTGCAGTGCAGAAGAAACTTCACGCAGCAAACAGGTATGATGCATCCTCAGCATGTGGTCCTCTTGTTTGTTGTTGTAGCTTTTCTTTTTTTATCACTTTGTAGTTTTTGCTTATTCCCTCCGGTCAATGAGTAAGTATGAGTAAGTTGAGACAATAAAAGAAAATGACTTAAAGATACTGTCAACCACTGAATGGATGGAGTTTTGCCAATTAGAGCCTCATAAGAGGGATGTCTGTCAGGGAAGTCAAGCCCCTTCTCTCATCTGCTTCAGAAGAAAACAACTGAGGGGAGATGATCAGAGTAAATTTCAATGCCCAATCAAAACACAGACATTTGCCCTGAACCAACATTTTTCAGCAGTATCGGGACATTCCTGTTTTTATGCTTTTCAGAATGTTTCGGAAGAGTACACAACAACATATAAGAACAAACCGTGTCATGTTCCTCTGCAGACTCCTCAACTCTGTTTACCTTTTTTAGGGAATACAACAGTGTCTCTCCTCCAGAAGTCTCCCTCCTCTCCAGTCAGATGCTTTGCCACAGGTTTCTACCCTGACAGAGCTGTGATGTTCTGGAGGAAAGATGGAGAGGAGCTTTATGAAGACGTGGACCATGGAGAGATCCTTCCCAACCACGATGAGACCTTCCAGATGAGTGTTGACCTCAACATTTCAGCAGTAAAACCTGAAGACTGGGGGAGGTATGAGTGTGTGTTTCAGCTCCACGGGTGTGAAGGAGGACATCATCACCAAACTGGACAAAGCAGTGATCAGAAGTAACTACGGTAAGACTGGTGTTATCTGACACATGGTGCACCATCATGTCTATTTAATCCTTTACACTCTGAATCACTGCTCTGCTTCTACACTGGCTTTATGTGTTTGTGCTTATGTGAGTCCTGACAGACCTGTTTTTCTTTTCTTTGTATTTTTCAGATATTAATTCTTAAGTAACTGTTCAATGATGGCAAAGTTAACTGAAGAGAAATCCTTCTCTTTGTTCACGAACCTGGACATTAAAGCTGATTCAGAGTAAAAGAGCTTCTCCAATGTTCTTAAGTAACTCAACATTTTGTTGTGATTTCAGAGCCTCCCTCTGGATCTCCTGTTGCTCTTGGTTCTGGACTTGTTGCAGGACTGCTGCTCCTGTTAGTCTGCATCACTGGAATCTTCATCTGGAGGAGAAACATCAACAGTGAGATACATGTTCTCCTAAAAATCTTCAGATTTTAAACTAAATTCTGTCAAACTTTTCTAGATTGTGTTTGTATTTTAGGTCCTTCCAAAACATCCATCTGTAATGTTGGGCGGTACCTTGTTCATGTAGTGATAAGTTACAATAATAAAAAAGCACTTTTTTAAAAAGTGATACGAATCCTTCAGGAAAAAAGGCAAGTTCTCCAATACTTTACTCAAGTAATCACCTGGTTTAACAACTTTCACTTCTAATGGAGTAAAAACCAAACAAGAAGATCGTTTATCTTTACTTCAGCACTGAAGTTGTAAATGTTTCCACCACTGATTAAAAAGCTTTTAAACAAATTAATTCTTATTTCATGCAAAATATATGAAAAAATTAGTGAACTATATTTTAAAAGAGTAAAGATTAAAAGTAACTTACAATAATATTAGATTTATTACTGTGAAGCAACACTCCCCTTTTGTTCTCACTCGTTTTGTAAATCATCATCTTAAAATTATTATGTTTAATCTGCAGTTGTGGCAGAAATTGATCTCAAGGTTTTGGAATATAAGACACAAAAAGTGGTTGACAAACAACTCCAAAAACTCATGAACTCTTAATAATAATAATGTTGATGTTTCTAACTTTGTGATTTCTCATTTCTTTCAGAGTTCCAGCCTGTTGCAGGTAAGTCAAATCGAGTAAAAAAAAACAAAGTCCAAATGTCATCCCTGTTTAATTAAAATGTTATTTACTGTTTGCTGCTTGTCTTCACAGGGGGACAGGAAATATCCGAGGAGGAGGCTGAAACAACATGAACAACTTGTTTTTATTTTGGAGGGATTTGTTTAAGCTTAATGTTTTCAGCACCAATTAGATCGATGTTAATGAAGACATTTTTACTTTCTTATATTATAAAAGAAACTTTATGGATGTGTGAGTGAGTCTAATTCTAACTTTAATTATATCTGATGTGCAATTACAAAAAAACTATCTATCTATCTATCGATCTATCGATCTATCGATCTATCGATCTATCTATCTATCTATCTGTCAGGATCTAGATTGATTTTAGGCAGTGAAATAAGCTAAGGTGATATCTAGCCGCACCAACTTTTTTAAGAGAATGTATTTTGTACAAATACTTTGTGTACCATACAACCTGG